>JAQGBX010003123.1:0-18151 GCA_034698745.1 Megaphyllum sjaelandicum
AGTTCCCCCCCCCCCCCCCCCCAAGTTTCTAGTTTCCGGGAAATATGGTAAACATTGAAGGAAGTTTAACAACACGAGTAAATATTTCTGGATCCCGGAGTGTTTCTGATTCAGCGTGGACAGTGTTAAGGTCCTAAAAGTTGCTTTTTTCTGTGTGGACAAGATGTTCCAGGAAGTAGAAACAAGGGCAACTTTAGTAAAACGTTCCTAAAATAAGTGGATTCTGTGTAGACAGAATATTCTAGTACATTTACATACGTTTATATTTCTAGACGCAACTGGCAACAAAAAGTTCCTCTATGTTTTCTCCAATTTGGACGAAGTTTTAAATTTAATAATGATAAACAATTCGATGAAGAGTTTGTTCACTCACAGAGTGAAACTTGGAGCACCGAATTGTTTTAAGAATGAAACAATAACAATACATACCAAATCCATAAGTCCAAGGGTTCTTTCAATTTCTTCTTTGGATTCTTTAAATGGCGCATTCCAATCGTGAATCTGGTGTGCACCAGTGTAGGCTACAAGGTGAGGCATAAGTCTGTAAAGTCGTGTTGCGCCTGCTTCCTTCAATAGTGCCGATTTAACAGAATTACGCCTCACCGTGTAGCCTACACCGGTGCACACCAGATTGACGATTGGAATGCGCCATAAGCATCTTCACTGAGGTTCTCATCGTGACATCGCCCTGGATTCACTCGGAATGACCCTTTCACAAAAATACTGGATTGATTCAAATCATTGTCTCGTTGATAGAGCCATGCATCGGTCCTGAATGTGGCCTCAGTGGGCAGTGGTCTTCTACGAAGCTGTTCTTTCCAGCAAAAATGAAAAAAACATCAACCAAAATTAAAATAAGACATCGGAGCATAGCTGCGGTATCCTATATTTTTTTTAACGTAAAACTACATCTGGTGCTGCTTAGTCATTGATAACGTATGGCGAATTTGATTGGGAAGTGGGAACATGACGTCATTCATAAAAATTCTTATGATGGCATCATTCGTAGTATATTTTGTCGTCATTCGTTAAAATTTGGATGATTACTGGCGAATTTTATTGGGCCAAAAAATCTGCACTAGTGTAAGCTACAAGGTGAGGCATAAGTCTGTAGTCTTTTTGCGCCTGCTGCCTGCAATACTGCCGATTATGTAGACTTATGCCTCACCTATAGCTTGTAGCCTGCACTAGTGCAAATTTTTTGGCCCAATAAAATTTGCCAGTAATCATCCAAATTTTAACGAATGACGACAAAATTTACTACGAATGATGCCATCATAAAAATTTTTATGAATGACGTCATGATACGAATTTTATTGAAGGTGTTTAAGACAATTAGGTTGGCAACATTTTTAGTCAACACTCTACGAGTTAAACCTATCCTTCAAAATTTACTTTATTTTCTAATTTTTTTGTATATATTTCAGTATTTTTGAATTATTGGAGTCACCGTAAAATCTTTTTACATTTCAAAATTAATATTTTTAATGTTAATTTTAAAATGGAAATATTATCTATCCAGAAAATAAAATCCAGTGTTTGTTATTCCTCACATAATGCAAAAATACTGAAATATAATCAAAAAAAAATATAAAATATAGTGAATTTCGACGATTTTCTAGGAAAACAATGAAGCAGCAGACGATGTTCGACTAAAAATGTTGCTTACCAAAAATGTTTTCACAAAGGCCGTCATCATCAGAATTTTAATGAATGACACCATCATTAAAATCTAAGGAATGACGTCATCGTCCAAATTTTAATGAATAACGTCAACATTTACTATGATGATGGCATAATCACATATTTTTATGAATGACATCATCGTTGGAATTTTTATGAAACGAACAGGATTAGAATTTTATGAAACGAACATCATTAGAATTTCCCTGAGTGAAAATATAAAAATGTCCCATTTTTCGGACATTTAATCGAACATTTCTCGGGCATTTTTCGGCCATCTGAAACCTCAAAACCATCCACTTTGGTCGGGGAAAGGCCTTGTTCTGCGTCGAAATATTGCGACAATTACCCATTTTTTGTGACAAAATTCAAAACGTGTACAAGTTGTGGTTTTTCACGTTTAATTAATATTTATTTAAAAAATAAAACAACAATTCAACAAGGGTCTTAAACAAGTTTTGCCTTTCACCATAATGTCATTTACACACACAGGAATTTAAAAAAATCGGATAATTATGACATTTAAAAGCAAAAACTGTTGGGGAAACACCTAAATTGCAAACACACTTGATCTATTTGTGACTATTAAAGGATACCGCCATCTACGTGTGGTCACTTTTTATCAAATATTTTATAAAATAATACAATCCGAGGAGTGTCCCGCACATCTCTAATCAAACAGTGGCATTGAAGCTTTTTCGTAACTATGAATTCAGGTGTGCCGTCACATGCTGACAACAATTTCATGAATCAAATCCAATTTGGGTTACGAGTGCGGCTCACAATCCTGTATAAGCACCAGACTCCTGTTCGGGTGGATTACTCGAGTATCTTGTGAAGAATCCATTTGTCCTTCTTGTAGCGTGGCTCTGCCTGCTTTGACTTCCAACGTCACTGTTAAAAATTAGCAGAATTCAATAGCAAAAAAAAAACAGCAACCAACATCGTAAAATTAAAAAAAATAGACAATGTAAAACAAATTTAGGAATTCTTGTTTCTCAAACATTATCCAAATGCTACAAAACAATTTACAAGAACAAATATTTAACTAATGTATCGATAATAAAGTAAAGAAAGATTTATTTTAAGTATTGTCCACACTGGAAGAAACGCAGAAGACATTTTTATTGCTTATTGTTGCTAGTCGTTTCTGGAAAAATAAATCCTACATTGAAGGAATTTAATTTTGAGAACATTTTACTAAAGATCCCTCTGTTACCACTTTCGCGTTGCTAACTTCCTGTTATCATAAACAATAAGGAACTTACAGCAAAATTGAGATCGTATAAGAAGAAGCTGAAGATGAGAGTAAACAAAAACAAAGTTCCTGTATCTTTCCTCCAGTGTGGTCATAGCATTACAGGACTCTAGATCTGCCACAATTAACTAGACAGGTAATTTTTAATTCGCAACAAAAAGATTTATAGAGGTATTAAAATACAGCACAATATAACAATATAAAAACAAAGAACTATAGAAAAAGTATTTACCCAAAAAATGGTAAAAGGGATATGAGAGTTTCCTTATCAGGATTACTGGAGAGGTCGCTGTTTCCCTGAAGCATTAGATTCACGACGCATCGCAGGTAATGTTGTAGACTCTTGCGCCTCTCTTCGACAAACTTGGCATCCTGAAAAGCGAAATTTGATAAAACAATCCCCAAATGTGGTTTAGAAAAGGATTTGAGTAAAGGTCATACATGAGGAAAGTTATATCTGGAAATATGGCACGTTCTAAAAGTTCTGTTTTTTAGAATGTGAAAAACTAAAAAATGCTCAGAAATATGCGCTTGACTTTTCGGACAAGCCTAAAATTGGTAAGTTTCCATATATAACCTGCCTTGTGTATGACCGGCTTTAGACATTGTTACAGTAGCGTAATAACGAGGGTGCCAGGATGTGGGCTCCAGAAACTAAAAAATGTAGTTTTTTATATTAACTTCCTGAATTTCTGCGATGATGTTTATACATGATAAGTATAAACATTTTCCAATTTTGTTCAAAAATAGGAATTTTTCGTTCATAAATGCGAACATTTTGTCAAACATGTGAAAACTGAAAATCTCACTAAGATTTACACATAAAAACACTGGGACAATTTTGTTGAGAAATGTGAAACTTTTGAAAACATTGTGAAAATATTGATCAATAACGATGACAATTTGCTCAAAACTTTGAAATTGTTGTACAGACATTTTTGTTCAAAACTGAAATTTTTGTTTTAAAACTGACATTTTCGTTGCAAATATGAAATTTGTGTTCAAAACAATGAAAATTTGTTCAATAATTTGTCGAAATAACCAACATTGATAATCTCACTAAGATTTGGAATGAGAGTGGCGTTTAGCGAATCTTCCCGCAGGGACACCAAAAAGGCAGGATTCGTCAATAACGAGAAATTTTCAAGTTTCTCCAAAAATGTCAAACTGAGTTCCAGTTTTGAAACCAGATCACACGTTGGGTTTTCAGAACTAACCTTATTTCCAATGACTTTCTTCGGAGGGAATTCAAATGTAGTAACTGAGTGGTAGCTCTTCTTGAGAAACTTGTGGAATCCATAAAACTGCGCATAGCGCCGATAAATGTTCCACTCGTCATCACGTATTCTTATGTAAACCTAAAAAGTTACCATAAACACGTTTGGAGTTTATTAGTGCTGCTTTTGTCAAATGTCTAAAACACTTGACAAAATTTGTCTCTATTGTCAATTTTTCTTTATGGATTTTCACAGGCATTTAAATAAAATGAGAAACTTTTTAAAAGTCGGAAAATGTGGTATTTATCAGTTATAACTAACCTGATAAACATGATGAACATCAGAGGATTTTCCAGTGAGAAAAACTGACGGAATCCAAACGTTTATTAAAGCCCGGACAGCCGCAGTCATACTTGAACTGTGAAAAAAATGTTTCCAGCAACGTCTGATAATGTTATGTACGGATAAGAAAATCAACATGGTGGGTGCTCACTTATCATAGTCCGATGTAATACTTAAGTCATCATCGGATGTAAGCGCATCATCAGGTAGCTAAATCAAAAAAATTACAGTGGTGTAAAAAATGTGGTTCCTTTAAAATTTAAAAAAAGGACACTGAGGCTATCCAGCTGGGCTATCCTGCAATTTTTAAAACGTGAAGTTACATGTGGGGCTGGATAGTAAATGATGACGCCCTCTTCCAAATTTTAATGATGTCATTATCACAATTTTTAGAATGACGTAATCATAAAAAAACCTTATGAATGACGTCGCTACAAATTTTAAGAATGTCATCAGAAGTGTTCTGGATAACGTTACCAGTTTCAATTGACGACGTTGTTCATTAAAAATGAACCATTCCTCGTACATTTAATCGAGCATTTTTTGGACATTTAATGGCACATTCTTTCGAACATTTAAAAGGATATTTTTTGTCGATTTATTCGGGCATTGTATCAGGCAAATTTAATCGCACATTTTTTTCGAACATTTTGTTCAATGTCTAAAAAAATCGTCATTTTCTCGAGTATTCAATCGTAATTTTTTTGGACATATAAACGAACATTTAAACAAATATCCTAAAAATGTCTGATTAAATTAATTTCGGGCATTGTTCCGGGCAAATTCAAATCAAATAAGTATCCTACTATCAGTAAATGAATATAAACGGACATTTAATCAAAGATCCTGAAAATGTCCGATTAAATTAATTTGTACATAATGCTTGACATCACCGGCCAAGAACTTTCTGAATGACATCATCGGAATTTTAAGTTGACGTCCTCCTTTATAAAAATGTATTAGTATTCGGATATTTTATCGGACATTTTTTAAAAAAATTTAATCGGACATCCTAAACTCCATTTTCTGAATGGAAAATTACCCCCTTAAATCGGGGAAAGAAGTAGTTCTATGACAAAAATTTTGAAAACAAAGCTCCACCTAAACTGGGAAATAATTATAAAAACAGACAAAAAGAAGTCAAAATTACAGGTCCCCGAAGATCCACCAGTTCCTCCCTGAGTCGACGAACAACGAGTTCCTTTTGTGAGACAAGACGAAGCAACCTGTCGTTAAATTCCATCAATTCCCCGTGCATTTCCGCTACCTAAATAAGGGATTAATTACTCGATTAGAAGAACTGACGAGCAATTGTGTCAGTCTGGCGTTTGTTTTCAAGAATTAAATTCACCTGTATCAACTTTCTTTCATATTCTTGGCCCTCAAAGTGATAATTAATACTGTTGGAGGGTTCAGAATTTACCGGATGGTTATCACGACTGCTGGCAAGGGTTAATAAAGCTGTGGAAATAGATAAATGATGTACATGTAGTTGTCAGTGGTATCCTTCAAGTATCGTGCCTTTTTGGTGCCTGGGTGGGAAATTTAACCAAGCGCCCCCATCCCCTCATGATTTCAAAAAATGGGGTTCATTACATGGAATTTGCAATTCTTCTTTCGTTTTATCAACAGAAAAATCTAGATAACAAAAATAATCTAGAATTCTAGATGGATGTCAGAAATTTTGGATAATCAATTGCAATATTTGGAAAAGGTCAGTGTTTTTGGAAAATTTTTAAATTTTAATTTTGAAAAATGTGCAGATTTTGGAAAACCTTTGAATTTAAAATTTTCGCAGTTTTATCTAAACTTTCCTAATATTTTGAAAATTTTCTAATTTTCACAAATAAAAAATAAAAAAAAAAAAAAATAGCAAGTTTTTGAAACCCTATCAATTCTAGGACAATGTTGCAAATTTTGTTAAAATTTAAACATTTTCTTGGAAAATTCCACAATTTGCTGACAACTTTGTAAATTTTTGAAAAAAAAAAAAAAAAAAAGCAGTTTTTGAAAATATTGCACAAGTTTGAAAAAAAAAAATTTAAATTATACAAAATATCTCCTGACTCTGTCATGTCGCGAAAATTCTTGAAATTTACATGAAAAATATTTTTGTTTGTTTTTTAACGCCCCCTTACACTCGGCGCCCGGGTTCGTGGCGCCCACCAACTGCAACCCTCGTCGTTATGCTACTGCTGAAGCCGACAGTATGTACAAATAGATACATGTATTTTAAGTTGAAACTTTATTTGTAAGTATTATCTACCTTCGTGGGCTTCAATTCCATCATGCTTCAACATTTGAACGGCACCAACATATTTTCTCAACTGATGCTTTAACAACTCGTTCTCTCTGTAAAAACAAAATTTTCCATAATCAGTCCTACAACCTGATCTTAAACTCTCCTAAGAATTCAAAATTATGAATTGTAAATTAATGTCAGTTTCACATGCTTTTATGGCAGTCAGTGTCTATCTACTGTATTTAATTATTATGAAAAAATTACTTGTATTCATGTTATTTCAAATAAAACATGATTACCAAATTGTTGAAATTTTCATCTGAGAAGTTCAAATGAAATACATACCTGTTAAGTGCTTGTAGTTTAGATTGCAACCTTTCTAATTTCTCCTCCTGTCTTTTTTCAATATCTTCATTCTTGGCCCTTAAACCTAAGCACACCTCCATTTCTTTGTCCAAAAGACTCTGCAAAGATCTATAACAAAAAATGAGAAGATCAAGATATTGCCAACACCAACACGTGAAATCCAAAATAACTAGATGTTAAACTTCGTCCACACTGGAGGAAACATACAGTAAGAGGATCTTTATGTTTCTACTGTTCGTTCCTTCAACTTTTTCCTATATGTTGCTAATAGAAAAAGTTCTCCAAAGTTTTACGTTTACCGATTCAGCGTATACAGCTCATTGCTAGCATACTATCTAGAAACGAGCTATCTGGAGTACATGGTTACTCCCGGTACAAGTGGTTTTTTTCAAAGCATGGACAGAATGTTTCCTCCAGTGTGAACATATCTTTATACTAACTTATTTTCATCTTCCAACGCTTCTCGTTTCTGCATGAGGATAAGTAGCGCATTTCTTAATTCTCCTGCAAAAATCAAAGACGAGTCAATTGAATTTCACACAAACTGAAATGAAATTAAATGCCCACAGTTTCGTCAAACGCATGTTTCATATCACACGAACATAATTTCGATTCTTTAAAGTTCATATTTTAGAAATTTTGTAAACTTAAGTTTTATAAATTTCTTCAACTTCCTTTTTTAAGGAAGGATGTTGAATTACTTCTTTCCCGACTTAAGGGGCAGTTATGGAGTTTCGAATGTCTCAAAAATGACGTCATTTATATGTTTTACAGCTTTATCTAATCTAGGCAAAACTTTACGCACGGAACTATCAAGAGTGCCGAATAGCCCAAAACCAGGCATAAATAATATTTCATTTATCCAAACGCAAAGTACTTTTCATATGTTTCTCTGTATTACCTTTCAAACTTAGTCAGTCAAACAATTGCTGCACGCAATTACTTATTGCTAAATCAATACGTCTAATTTATGCACAATGTTACAGGAAGTTTAGTCAATGTAATGGGTAATATGAAATATATGGGCTATTATACCGTTCGAAAGCTGCGATATATTATTTTTATCCACATTTGGAGGCTTGTATGGATTGCTAGCTGGGGAGTCTACGATGTGATCCCATGAGGTTTGTAGTTTTGGACTGTATAACAAAGAAAAGGACAACATGAAACAAAGATCATATCAGTTTTTAAAAAAAAATGTTGGTGAAAATCTGGTTAGCAATACAGTCAAACCTCGTTAAGACAAATCTCAAGGGACGTCAAAACGTGCTCGCTTAAACCATATAGTTGGTATTATCAGAAGTCAGACAAACACGTCTATGAATGGGAAGGTGCGGCAAATTTTATCGAGGAATTCTCCTTTATAACGTGCCTTTTATTATACAGGGTCAGTTTTATCACCAGTTCCATGTTTTTATTTGTATTGTGTTAAGAGGTAAAAATCTGGGTTTGTGGTATTATGGTAAGATAGGTGAGCGCTTTCAAATGAGCTTATTTCTGGTGACCTTAGAAGATAGTAATCTTCTAAACCGTAATAGTTAGAGCAAAATGTTCAATTAGAAAGTTGTAGGGCATCGTGAAGGTAGTTTAATGGTTGCATTTGCGAAATTCCATTATCAATATTCGCAAATAATGCAGGGAAGCTCGTACTATAATATTCGGGGCAGGGCCAATTCACAGATTAAGCATTGAAACTGAGTGAATAACGAATGGATACACATTGATTAGTGCAATATCTTGTTCCCATAAGATGTTCTTTACATGAATGTAAATAGAAATGTTGCCATTTCGTATTTCACCAAGTTTCAATGCTTAAATCTGTGAATTGGCTATGTCCCCGAATATTCTAGTACGAGCATTCCTGCATTGCACAGCTGCTTTTCAGGTTAGCAAACATGAAAGAAATTAAAATGTTTTTTGGAAAGTGAAAATTGATAATGAAATGTCGCAAATACACCCATTAAAATAATTTCTTTATACCCTACAACTTTCTAATTGAACGTTTTGCTCTAACTATTACGGTTTAGAAGATGGTAACACAATTACCTTGAATTTACATTCCTAGGCCACCGGAAATAAGCTCATTTGAAAGAGCCCACCTACTTATCTTACCATAATATCCCAAACTCAGATTTTTATCTCTAACAGAATCCAAATAAAAACATGGAACTGGTTATAAAACCCACCCTGTATTATCTAAAATTCGTTTTAAGGTACGACAGTGCGAATGCTCGGTAACTCGAAAATTCATTTGATTTAGCCGAAAATGTGTAATATCCAAATTCGGAATTCGCCTTTAACGGAGAAATTAATATTATTCGTCCATACCCTACGATAAATACATGTATGAAGATAAAGTATAAAATTGAAATTAAAAAATCTCGCACTTACGCATTGTGAAGCACGTCTTGTACTAAAGCCAGGGCAACAGCAGCATTATCCGTATCTTCAGAAAAACTTGGAATGGAAATAGAATCCTCTGAAACGTCAAAAAAATTTAAGAAGTGCGCAGAAAAACCTGTCTTCTCAAACAATTCCAACCTTCGTTAAACATCAGCATGTCACATAATTTTTACATAACATATCACAACTTTCTACAACTTTATCAAAAAAAATCATTCCCATCCATACATCCTTTCCCACAAAAATGGCTGTTATATTAATGGAATGTTTTATCTAGGTTTGAAAAGCGACTGACTTCTGTAAGGTGGAGAAAGATAAAAGTTAAAATAAATTGCTTCGCATGTGGTGATGTCAAGGTTGAGCTTTAGCTAATAAAGATTATTGCCAACGCAAAAAATAAAGCATCAAAGAGAGGAAATAAACTGCAATATATTTGAATATACTGCAGTGTGTAACATTAGAAATTTTGTAGTATAGCTGTAGTTTTTTTTTGTTTTTGTTTTTTTAAAGTGAAAATGAAGATTTTTTTTAAAGTTTTGTACTCCATGTCTTATTGCAGTTTGATTTGAGATTTAACTGCACTTTTTTTTAAAAGTGAAACTGCAGTTTGTAACTAATGAATTTATTGCAGATTAATTGCTCAACTTGTTTTTTTAAAAGTAATTCGCAGTTCATATACAGTTTTGTACTGCAGTTTTTACTAGTTATAGTGCAGTTTAATTTGAGAGACAAAACTGCAGTTTTTACGCAGTAATGCTACAGTTTGTAACTGTAGAATTTTTTGCACTTTGAAAAATAACGTCTTCTTGTCGTCATTTTTGGTCATTTTTAGAAAATGACATTACTGATCAAAAAATAACGTCATTTTTTTTCTTCTCAAAAATGACCACTCAGAAACACGCCTGAAAACGACGTAAGTCATTTAATTTTGGTCAATTTTTTCTGATAAATTACCAATTCAGAAACACAATACAAAATGACATTTTTTCCAAAAAAAAATGACCAATGCATAAAACATGGCATTTTTTGGCCATTAATTTTACTCAAAAATGATGGGGCTAGCTTACGAAACCCAGGATTAATAACAGGATTGTTTAAAAAAAAATTTTGGAAGCGTGATACAAAAACATCATGTTCTGAATGAAATTTCGAGGAAGATTAGGTTATAAAAAACATTTTGACAATGCCACTGGGAAGCATCAAAGATTTAAAGTAGGCCAAACACAAACTTCGTTCGGATTAATAATATAAAGCTCTCGATAAAAAATAAATACCAGATTGAATATCTTCGTTGTTTTTGATTGGGAACAGTTCTCCGACGGATGCAGCTGTTACAGGAGTTAATGGCGTATGGGATTCTGTTACGATGCTGTCAGCAATTCTGAAAAAAAGGAGGATGGAAAAATACGTCTAATTAAGCTTATAAAATATTCCTATTAGTTATTTATGCAGCATGCCCAATAATACATTGTTCTGCATCTATGACAAGCTCATATCAGAGTTCCTCCAGAAATTTCATTTTTAACTTCCCTGACGTTTCCAGGTTTTTAAACAAATTTTCCTGACCAATGGTAATGTCAAAATGACATATGCCAATGTTACCCACCATTTTGAAAAATCGACACAGGAGAATATTCAATATTTTGAAAAATTTACTATTTTAAAATTTTTACAAAATTAGCATGTAATGTACATTTTTTTAAATTTGGCAAATTTGAATTCGGAAAATGTAGAAAATCTTGAAAATCTATACGCTGAAAAGTTTGAAAATTTCTTCTAGAAATCTGTTGAAAATTTTGCAAATCAGTAGCCTACTCAAAAACGTTGAAATTTGAAACGCTGGAATAGGTTGGAAATCTTGCAAATTTATATTACGAAAAGTTTGACAATTTTGCAAATTTGTACTCAGAAACTGTTGCAAGCTTATCTTCGGAATAGGTTGTAAATTTTGCAAATTTGTCCTCATCTCCTATCTCCATAACGTTTTTTGTCCTTGAAAATTTTAAAAATTTCGCAGTAGTACAAATCCGATTTAGCTCGGTGTCCCATTTGAGAGTTTGAATGAAAAGTTCTATTTCGTTTTATGATTCTCCACCAATTTAAGAGTCTCAGGTAAACTTACGTAAACCTTTCAAAAAGATCCATGATTAAAATGTCTTGCCTAGACCTCAGCTAGTGCCATTTTAGGGAATGGGACATTTCGGTAACACTCTCCCTGTACTGGTGACGGCCAGTAACAATTCGAGCGGCCCTCCGCTGCACCATTTCCAATTCCTGGATTCGGCCAACCAAGTAGGGATATAGCAGTACATGTACTCCATAAGAGGGTGAACCAAAGATTGTTAAGCGACCACTTTAACGTTACAGGGACAGTTTCGGAAGACTTGCTGGACAAATCTAAGGTGAAAATTTGCCACCGAAGTTATTGCTTCAATTCGAGTGTCCCTATGCATAGTGATGGTGACTCCCAAGTACCTCATGGATGAGACAGCATCAGAACATCAGGAACAGACCATACCTGTTTATCTTAAGGAAAAAATGAGATATCAAAATTATTTGAATCCTACCTTCTTTGGTCTGGCAAAGGCATGTGCATCAAGTATTGGGAATGTAACTTAGGCGAATGTAACAGGTCTTCATTGCGATATACTGAATTTCCAAGCACCGCATGAGCTGCAATGTTTTCTTTGTCACTGTTGGTTTCCTTCCAATCGGTTATTCCACGCTGGCTTTCTACCGCGGTATTTTCAATGCACGCGAAGCCACCCAGGGCAACCGGGTTATGGTTTGAGCTAACCTTTCTTTGGCAAATATCAGATCCAACAACGTCCGCTACATCATCGGCATCGCCAAGTTGCGGCTGCTCGCTGCAATTCCAAGTACTAGCCGTAGGATCTGGCGACTGATAATCCTCGCACGAACTTGTTTCTTCCAAGTCACTATTAGAAGCACGGAGTCTTGCATCAAACGCCTTTTGCTCAGATTCCTCAGTAAAGGAGCTTGCCGAAGGCAAGGAGTGTTGGGCATCTGTTCCTTCTTTGGTGGAAAAAAGATTCGCTACCGAGCTACTGTCACTTCCGAGTTCGCCCGACTCCAAAACAAATGTTTGACTGATGAGATCGGCCGGAGACGACAAGCAAGTTGGTGGTGCACTATAGTAGGTGGAAGGAACTGAGATCCTAGAAAAGATAGATGTACATATCATATAAGCACCTAGCATCTACTACTAAAGCCACATCCATACTGGAGAAAACAAACGTTTCGGTTCTGTTGCGCAGTCTTTCAACTTGCTCCTATATGTTCCTGCACATTGCTTAAAATCCCTTAAGCTGGTCATACACGAGGCAAATTATTTCTGGAAACTTGCCAATTTAAGTTGTAAATAATAATAAATTTATAATAATAAAAAATTTCCTCAAGTTTCCAATTTTCATAAAAAGTAATAAAGATCAAAGGGAGTTTATCCACACTAGTAAACTTTTTTGTTTTCTGTAGTGTTGCTGATGTAGCGTGGACGGCTCCTTTACTATCTAGAAACGAGTAAAATTGGAGCGCACTGTTCCTATAAGGCGCGTTTTTTCGACGTGGACAGAATGTTCCAGTAAAGGGAACAGACGCATTTTTAGTAAAAAATTTCCAAAAATTAGTTGCTCCTGTGTAGATAGAATGTTCCACTATGTTTTCGGAAACAACTGCCATGTTTCCAATAGTGCGGACATAGCTTTACAACTACAAGAATAATCAAATGTGCATTTACAAATAGGAAGGGCTAAGGTTCAACGTGTATTCATCGGGGGTCAAGACAAAGATGCTTTCTCATCGAGCTGTTGCAAGCCATAAAAAAAATTGAGACAAGCTAACCTGCCAGTCTCCAATTCATTGTCATCAAAAGAAACTATCTGCACAGGTGCCCTTCTTTTCCTCCTCTTCTCCTTGATTTTTACCTCTAAGAAAACACAAAAATATCAAATCTGGTCATCTCTTTGTATAATTCGATCATATTTTCTTATGTCTAGATAACGCAAACGCGAAAAACAAGTTTGAGCAGCTTTCATACAAGTACGGACACGTTTGTACAACGTGTATTGCATTCTATTATATTTGAATGCATCTAAGCATCAGCAGCTATACAGATATTTACAGATATTAACAGATTTACAGATATTTAATTATACATATGTATTTACATATTTTTGAAATATTTTTTTAAAAGTTGTAAGTAGTGTTTCATGTTGCCGGTTTGCTGCAACGGCTGAAATTTCATTTTTTAACTTACACAGAAATTTCGGTGAAATCTCAGCCGTTGCAGCAAACACGCAACATCAAACACTACTTAAACTTTAAAAAAAATATTTCAAAAATATGTAAACGCATATGTATTATTAAATATCTGTATTTTTAAAACATTGAACGAATTATTTTGATAAGGTCAATTTTTAGCATTTTTTTACATTCATCGCCTATTTCAGTCACCGCTTATTTCGATCAATACTTTAGGCAAAAACGTCCACAAAAACGTTTTTCAAGATTTGGGAATGTGAATACCATGGGTGTCCAAGGCAGAGGTGCAAACACATACCTGAAGAGTAATTTGTCAGAACAGGCCTGGGATCATTCTGGGGGAGAGAACCCGCAGCGAAGAATGTGGATGGCAGCGACGACATTGGCCTTGGCTGAGACGTCAATAAATTCAAATCGGCATTATCGATGTTGATCGCAAACAAAATCGAACCCAAACCTGAAAAGGCCGCCACAATTATCAACGGGTGATGTCATCAACTCCACGGACTACAGGCAATCCTGAATTTAATCAAACAAGAATTGGTTTGAAATACCAGCTGCCACATTGGGTAAGATGCTACTCATTTCTTGATCTCGCATAATCGCAAAATCTTCGTAAAATATCCTCAGCTGTTCGTGATCGGCCAGAAACATATGAACGTAGCGCTCTAGGGAGTGTTCGTTAAGCGCCGAACGGAGCCATGCCCTTCCTTTGCCAACATCTGTACTGACGTTCTTAAGCAGCGCGTAACGTTCTTGTTCATGTCGGTTAAGGAATCCGCACACGAAATTCCAAAATGCTAGAATAAGAAAGAAAACAAATCAATACTAAAAATAACAGAAATCAAAAGTTTTTTTTTTCTACAAATATTTTACTGTAAACCAGTTTAAGTTTGCAATGGAGGAGCATTTCTTCTGCCAATTTTACCAATAACAATTTATAATTACCTGGATCTGGCTCCATTGCTTTGAAACCCAAGTTGATATTTATATTGAAGGTGGTTATAACATCCCTGCAGAGAAGAAATATAGTATGGCAACTTTTATTTTAATAATTTTAAAAGAACCTGAAATACCTAATTATTAGACGATCATTTTGTCAATTTCTCCGAGATATTTTGACCATTTATAGGAATATTTTGTACTTTCTCAAGGAAAATTTGTACATTTCTCAAGGCTATTTTGTCCATTTTTAAAGAATATGTTGTTAATTTTTCAAGGCCATTTTGTCCATTTCTCAAGAAGGTTTTGGCCACTTCTCAAGAAGGTTTTGGCCACTTCTCAAGTATATTTTGTCCATTTTTCAAGGATAATTCCTTCATTTGAAAACTTATATACTTGTATTGTACATATCAAACATCTTGAATTTGAGGTTAACGGCAAATACAATAGTACATGTATGTCAAAGGGCATTAGTTTTCAGGTATAGTAACCACAATTATAGAAAGAATTAATTTAATCAAGTGCGTACAACTCTGAATCGCTTCTTTAATTCCTAAAAACATCAGCCACAAGAACTGATTTTGAAAGAATGTGTCTAAATCCGAGGTGCAGTTGTACAAGCAAGAAAAAAAACGGCTGGCCTAGCTAAGTATCACGTGAATTTTACTAAGAACAATAAGTTGCCACATTTCTTCCACAATGACCAACTGACTACATAAAATAGACCACAGATGTGATGCAATATATTTGAACATACTGCAGTTTTATCGCAATATTAATGCAGAAAAACTACCATAAAACTGCAGGAAGTGTTTAAATTCATTGCAAAAATTGCGCAAAAAAAATTAAATATTACTGCAAACAACTGCAATTAAAATTGCGGGAAGTACGAGGGGTGTTAATTGAGTTTCTGCTATCCTTTTACCAGAAAAAATGGTTGTATGAATTTTAATGAAATTTATTGGAAAAATTCTTCCATTATTCCTGAAAGATGGGTTTGAAAAATTACACGTGCTTAAAATTCTAAAGCAAAGATGGACTCCGAGAAGATAGTGCCTTAGCTGTGGTCGGTTGTTCGACTTTTAACCTTCGAAGGCATTTCTGGAGCAGAAATTTATGAAATGTTTAGGTCCAAGTGATATCCAACCATTCGGTCTATGAGTGAATTAAAAAGTTCAGAAATAGACCAATGAGAAAGATGCTCAGAAAAGTGTCTGTCAGAAATGCTGATTTCGGCTGCGTTTTTTGAACAAGGTAAACACTCGCTGCAAGAACCATGGGAAAAATGCATCTCTCAAAACGGAATTTTTTTGTTTGAATAGATAATGTTTACATGTATTTTTCTACCAAATTTTATTAAAATTCATACAGCCGTGTTTTGTTTTTTAGTTGATTGTGGAAACTTGATGAACACCCTTCGTATTACATTTAATCGCAAAAAATACTGCAACATTACTGCAGAAAAACTACAATCTTTAAATATTTCTCCAGAAGGCAACTGCTAAATTAATTTGAGATAAATACAACAATCCACATAGGATTCTCTGAATTTTAAATCAACTGTCAGACAAATATGTTTTTCTCTAGTTACCTATTTTACAATATATAGAATTAGAACACTCAAGGAATAGACAAATTTGTAAGATGCATTCAACTTACATCAGAGTTGTTCCACCACTAGTGGTCGTAACCCTTTCAGGTACTGTATTTCCTCTGACCAATCCAGGTCTACCAGAGTTTGAGCATGCCTTCCGCAAACCATGTTGAAATATGAGTTCAAATTGCATGCACAGGTATTCGATACTACTGTCGCCATCAGTGGCAAGTTCTGTTCTTCCTCCAAAACGTGTCTGACACTACATGAAAATCACACAAGATTTTCACTAAATTAGCAATGCCATTAAATTTACAAATAAAATCATGCACAGTCAGTGGTTCCTGATGCCAAATGTCTGCGACACGAGCATCACATACATTTTGTCATCCCAGGAGAAAACCATAAAAATGCAAGTATAATAATGACAATCAGCAATCATTCCGCAATAATTTTATTTTAATATTGCATTCAACCGTTGTATAATGGAACAGAAGATCGTGGAAATATAGCATTAAGAAAACAATAGTGAATTTTTCTACATATACAGTATATACATGTACATTAATAAGCATTTTTTATGTGAAAACTGCACAATCAAAGCACTGTTTTAAGTAGTTTACGTCATGGTTTCTTACAGTTTATCTACGACGAAAAAATTGCTTATTATCGCCATGTTACGTTAAAAACTTGCAGTTTTATCATAAATCAATAATGAAGTTTTATCGCGGTAAATAAAAATGCGATTAATTGCTCCTACATTAAATTCATAGCAAAAATTTTGAACTTAGGTCAAATTCATTGCAAAACAAATGTACTTACATCAAATGCTTTGCAAAAACGGGCAAATATGACAAATTTCTTGCAGAAACATGGCACTTACATCAGATTCTATGCAAAAAAAATGCACTCACGCCAAATTCTTTGCCAAAAAATATGCTAAATACGTCACAAAAATGCATTTACGTCAGCCCTTACTAACTTCCTTGCAAAAAATTGCACTTATACCACAAATTCCTTGCAAAAAAATGGTAAATGCGACAATTTCATTGCAAAAAAAATTGTCCAATACGTCAAATTCCTTGCAAAAATTCTTGCAAAAAAAAACCGTCAAATTTATCGCCGAAAAATTGCACTTTTTAACTTTTTACGGTGGCAGATTTTCTCCTGGAATATTTCAAATTATAGCAATTTAACCTTCTTAACAGCATCGAGGAGACAAGCTATCCGGGTCTGCGTGGCTTTGTTATCATGGTCCATGGAATCTACAAGTATAAATAAAATCATACTTTCCTTAAAAATGCATTTCATTTTGAAACACCGCTAAAACTAGTTGATAACCTTTAGCCACAGTCATAAATGTTGGGTTAATGAACTATTTTCTGCAAAACAAGCAAGCTATTCCTCAATCCAAAGCAAGAGCATCGGAAATTGTTTTCATATTCTCATTAAAAATTGTCTGAATAGGCAAACAGCTACAATGTGAAGTGAGCTTGTCCCCGAGCCAATCAATATCTAATCAACCAACAATTAAAATGCAATCAAGGCTCAAAGCGTTACAGCTAAGCCAACCCGAGTTGTAAAAATCAATCTACCATTTGGGATTCAAGGTTTCAAACAACGATTCGGAAGCACTTTGAGCATTGGTTTGTTCCATTTTATGCAGTGTGTGGTCCCACAGCATCCAGGAGCCCAATGCAGATATCACATGATAAAAACTTAGATAATTAAGTGGTTAATCAATAGACAGGGTTCCCACATTTTTTTGAGAATAAAATTCCCTGACATTTAAGGTTTTTCCAGGTCATTTTTGCATTTTTCCA
>JAQGBX010003124.1:0-18150 GCA_034698745.1 Megaphyllum sjaelandicum
TGACACAATTCGAAATTGTGATTTTGGGATCAATCATGACCAGACTAATTAGTCTGATTTAAATTGTATGATGATTCATCCCCCCTGCCACATGGTACTATGTACTGACTGCAGGGTAATGAATAGAATAGAATAGAATAGAAGTTGAACCATAAAGACCGTCACACACGAGGAAAGGAATTATATCTGGAAATAAATTGCGAGAGAATGCAAGAAACATATTTCACCTCAAACAATTCCTTGTCACTGCACACACGAGCGATATTTTCAGAACACGTCCTACAGTATATGCCAGCCCTGATTTAAAAGGAAATGCGGGTGCGCTGGTTTGACAGCAGTGTCAAGCCGCATTCCAAATCTCTCCGTATTCTAGCTCCGTTACGTATTCATTTAGTTTTGCGTAATTTTAGTCACATTTTAGCAAGATCCGAGTTGCTCGCTCCATTTTTCTGAGAAGCCTCAGCTCTTTAGCTACCGGTTAGCAAACATGGCGGAAGAAGGCCATTTTCCTCGGGGGTAAAATTGGTATTCGGCGATGCAAGTTGGCGCATTTTCCACTCGGTAATACCCGAGGCCATTCGGGCTACCTGCTGCCTCGTTTGTTTCTCCATTTTGCCGTCGAAATATTGAGCAAATAAATGCCTTTATGAGCGCAGCGAGCGATCAGTTGATGTATCGAACCGAGCATTTCCCATTCAGAAAAAAATCCACATGTTCCCATTTTAACGCCTAAAACAATGAGCGGGGTATATCGAAAATTCGCCACCAATAACAAAGTTAAGTCAACAAACAGACGGCGCTGCGTTTTCAACGTACGCCCGCAACGATCTGCGGGCATTCTTGCGAGCGTCTACGTGCGTGGGTGGATTTCTCAAAGTCAATATTGAGCCGAGTGCTAACACGAAACACCTCCCTGCAGCCTGCATTCGAGAAACATGTTCGTGGCTAAGCAACAAGTTAAAGGTAAACGCAACAGATAACTGAAATGCATTCGTGGAAACTGACTCACGATCAATCACGTGTCGAGCAGCGGCGTGGCCTCTGGTCGTCTTCGGATGCCAGATTCCAGAGTTGGATGTAAGGCCCATGGCGCGCACCTCCGTCTTCTAATTTAAGATATGGTCCAGTTATTGAGAACCAGAACGTCGGATGACCTTACGAGGGGAATTAATTGAATTGTTTAGCTTCAAAAGAGGAAGATGCGAGGATGTATACTCGCAGAATTGTTTCTAAATTTGTATAGTTAAAGACGGTGAACGTGAGGTTGTTTTATTAAATTGCCAACAATTTTTGATTAGCCAATTACTGAATTGTGTGTATCAAGAGCGAATACGAATACTCTCTGGAACAATCGTAGAACCGCAATTTGGCTAAGATAAAATATATGATCGTTTAAATTACACCATCGTATTGAAATATGTTAATCAACCATTTCGTCCCCTCATTAATTAAATCTTTCGGAAAAAGATGGACTCCTAAGATTGCGGAAAATTTTAACTTTCCCCATCCTGTGATCGGTTGATTTTCATTCATTATGTTCAACTGTGTTAATGCTGTGTTAATTCCACTTTAGAGATTAAAAAATATTTCCAGCTGATTAAAATATTCGCAGTATTTTAAAATACGCAAATGATACTGAGTAGTCTACAATGTAGGTCATGTATCAACTATGATATATGCCAACTAAACCAAGTTCATTTTTCATTAGCTATTTTACAGGAATGATTTCGCTTGCAAATAAAATCATATCATCACAAGATACATGGACATGTAATATAAAATTAAACAACGTCTACGTGAAAAACGAAACGCTTCTCAAGTTCATCATGCAGTGCAAATTTGGCACATGACATTTTATACAAGTTGACTGCAACTTAAGAGGATATGCCGCCATGGTCCCAAAACCCCTTACGGTTAAGTATTTTTCAATGGTTGGTCTTGAATTAAACATGTTTTTTTGCAATGTACATCATGTGCACGTTTTTTTTTAACAAAACAAAGACAATACATTTCCTTTACAAACACTTATGCAGAAATAAGGACACAGGGAATATATGACTTAATTTTTAAAATTTTTCGGAGCATTGTTTGAAACACCTCCGTAAATGGACAGCCGGATGTACGGTATTTGCAAATTTTGCTTTGTGTAAGTTAATAAATCCTTTAAAATCAAATTCGAATATACTCCTTTAATGTTATGTTCCTACGTTTCAAATCGATACATGTACACCAAATCAAGATCCTAACAAACGTAAACGACCTGGAGAATCTTTTTATTAATCAATATGATGCATCTTGCATCAACTTTAAAAAATTTCAGATGCGTCAGTTCGTCATACTTCATGGACAGCTTTTAAAATGTTTTTATTCGTAGCTTACTGTACACATTCCGACTAAATGTTCTTTCATTGCCGTATTATTTTTTGTATTCTCATAAGGATCCTATTGCATATATCCGTTATTTAAATCCTTCCGAAGATTCCAGCTTGCACTAATTAGGTACGTACGTGCGCTATGAAAGTCAAGGAGCCATGTTGGTGTATGTGGCAGTTGGGAATAGGGATAATTCATATTAGAGGCTAGAGCTCGTATTTACTCAGTCGTAATAATGAAAAATATCTTGCTTTCATTGATTGTACTTTTACTCCCAACTGCCACTCGAAACAGAAGTAGAAATATAACGATTTAGGCTCACGATTCAGCGACGTAATGATGAAGCTGCTAGGTATTGCTTTTTTTTTCAAGTACACGCTGCAATCCACCTGAGAGTTCAAAGATTTCAAATTGCTCTGTAGGATTCGCTTCGAAAAAACTAAAGAAATAACTTTCCTGTTATTATCTCCAGTTTAATGATAACTAAAAAAGTTTAAAATATGAATAAGAAAACGTTTTGCCTGTAGAACAAATTATTACATCGATGACAGAGCTAAACATTGATCGAAAAAAGCACATTACATGCAGTGTTGCCCAATTTAGTTGGGGAAAAAACATATTTAAAGAGAAAAAATGGTCTTCATTTCAGTTTTTAAAAATCAAATACAATACACAGTATAAGAGTTACAGAGCTTTAAAAAAATAGTTTTGCAGTAGAAATGACAATTGTAAACAGCGGCTTGTATAGAATTATAGACGTGTCAAAATTACTTAATAAGATTTGGCCCTTACGCAGATTTTGTGACTATGCCGGTATCACGTGAATTAAGTACTGCAAAAGCGGAAATTATCCGAAGGCAAATATTTTTGATAGATTATTGGTCTTTGTTTTTTAATTTGTAATGAAAAAGAGATGTTATACCACCTCTTAAATGGCATTTTTCTTAAATGGTAGATTACTTAAATAACGTTGGTGACATCAATTTAAATTTTTGTAATTGTTAAGTAAATAAAGTTTTAGCAGCGAAGATTTAGTTAATTTTTAGTTGTACAATCACTTGACAATAAATTTAAATAAGATCCATTGTGAAGAAGGTACGCGAAACTTGTGCAAGAATATGAATCAACTTTTGATCTGAAATTGTAACAGCAAATTTATATTTTCGTCAAAGTACAGTACATTAATGGCTGCATTAACTGCTTTTAAAATGGTAATAACTTTGAAAGAATTTTTAAACCATGGTCGTCAGCATACACATTTTCAACATATTACTTAACGATTGCCAAATTTCAATCTGCGGAGCTTCTGGCAGAGAACATCAACAAACGTGAACTTGGGATTAGTAAATCTATTTTGAAAAACCTTCGAAGTTCGTCACGTGGCATGAATAAAAAGTGTCATTACTTTTAATTGGTTGAATGCAATCGTGCACTCCACATCCAATCAAACGATCTGAGTTTTTCATGACGAATTGAGGCAAAAACCTGATATTAGATATCTCAATAAAAAATTAAGCTGAGGCTGGCTAGCATAAAAACTATGAAAGGACTGACACAGAATATATGTAAGACGCTAATGGGTTGGAAATCAATCACCGAGGCTAGAAATTGACAGCAATGTGGGATGGAAAGCATTTTTTTTTTTGGCTTAACAGCATGGACTTCATAGATTATACCCCTTTCTGGGCTCTTATGAGTATAAAAAGTGCGAAGAAAAAGGCATTGAGTGCAGTTTGGAAACCAGGTTTCCTGGAAAATGCGCTGCTTTCCAGGCAAAAGGGCAAATATAAGCGAAATCTGTGTCTGGCAGGTATATTCCAGGCACGCTTGAAGCAAGGGGAAATTTCCCTGCCTTTAATTAAACGAGATAGTATTCGTTTCTCATTTGGGGATTAAAAAAAAGTCTTCGTTTGAAGGAAGGCAATCAGATTTTTTTCATTATTCTTTGTTTGCCAGTCTTGGTTGAAATTGGATAGTAGCAAATTGTGGTCTAAATACATTCTTCAACCTGCAACGTTTCTACTCACTTTTTTTCTCTTTTAAAGATAATTGCTTTGCATTCCATGTTAAAGATACATGTACATAGATAAATGTACATGTAGATCAAGATTATCCTAAAATAGCGATTCTATGTTGCGTGTTTCTAAGCTACTGCCAAAATCTTGAAAATTTTCTGCTTGTTTTCGAATATAAGTCGCATCCGAAAATGCATTCTGTTTACCACACTAAGAAGAATCAATGAGTGCCTAAATAGCCGTAGCCGCTTTCTGGAAGGGCTAAACGGCAGTTATTTTGTGAAACGTGCGAAAGTACGAAGGCGAACAAAATAATCGGCTAAACGAAAATCCAAATTACACTTTTTTTGTTGTCGCAGCCACTTATCGGAAGGACTAAATTGCGGCACATTGTTCCCAATTGTGAAATTTCATCATTTGATTGGTGTGGTGATTTCAGAAAAAAACTCAGCTGGTGGCGCTAGTGATTTGAAAATCCCTCATTAACAAAATTCGTAAATTGGGTTGTTAGACCAAACGACGGAATACAGTGAGTACGGCTATTTAGCCGCTCTTTGACACTCCCAACTTTATAGCCCCGAAAACGTTCATTTGTTTTATTATCTTACTTCTGAAAAATGCATAAATATTAAAGAATTCATCCATAATTGCATAACCGCACAGAAATAATTTGCTCTATGCTTTAACAAAAACCTATCTTTTTTGTACATGTTGTTGCCAATAGTTGTGACACTTTTGTAGTGAGAGTACGATATTTCGTCATTCACGAAATAGACTCAACAAAATCAACCAATTTTCCAGACCACCTTGGAACAGACAGAGAACATGTATTCTACACATCCGGACGATTTTAAAACCCATTTACGTTCTGCTCACGCAAATCCTGGCTAGTCGTGTCCCGCTTACGGCTTCACATTTCAGTTTAGGATGATAACACCCGTCTTTGTGAAGCACATAAACGATAATTTATAAACAGTTTTAAATGTTAAACGAATGGAGAACGCAAAATGCACGTTAAGATAAAGGCATGGATCTTCTCGCATTCAGTATACCAAATGCAATCGATAACTTCTAGAACGGTATAGATTATTTGTGGTATTTATGTGGCGGGGTGCATCAGTCATAGTTGGTGTCACGCAGTTGTAGAATCACGAGAGATTTTGAAGCTCGTAACTTATTCGCGTGACATTATCTCCACTAATAAAATACGCGTTTATGGTTCTTAGGAAGCAGTTATTTCCCATCGTTTAGTCCAAGGAGTGTCTTTGATGGCTCAGCTTCTGTATCGCTCGAGGGTTAATAATACACAATAAATTGCCTATAAAAGTAATGCATAAACTGAACAAATTAAACTATAAAGTTACAAATAACGTGCGTGATAACGCGCAGGCCTCAAGTATCACTGCGATGGACGTCGCATGCTAATTCCCCATGATGACTACAACTCCCGTTCGGGGATACATATATTATGACACTGCAGATGATCGATTAACCGGTTCATTCGCCATCTTAGAAATGCCACTGCGACGAAGGAATGCGTATAATACAATCGCCACCCTGCTGTGCTAATCTTTGCGTGTTTTCAACGCTTTTTTCTGGAAATACTGCGAATTTCCAGAAAGTCTTTCTCAAGAAAGTTATAGTTGGCAGCTTGTTAGATGTAAATATAACCTGATTGCGCATGAATAAGTTTCGGAAAATTACGGTGAACAAAAGTAAATGTCATAATCGTGTATGAAAATAATCGAAAAACATGAAAACTTTAGAAAAATACGTGTTTCTTAATTCAGACATTTGATGAGTTTTAACAAATTACCGTTGATATAAGAAGAAATCAAGATGCTTGCCAAATCATTCTTGGGAAGTCGTGAGTTCACTTGTGTATAAAGCCTGCCATACACGAGGAAAGTTATATCTGGAAATACGGCATGTTCAAAAAGTTCTGTTTTTCAGAATGTAAATAACGAGAAATAAAATGCTTTAATTTGTCAATTATAATAACATAAATGAAGTCTAATTACTTTCAGTTTGAGAATTTACTTTTTAAAAGTCATGGTTAGTAAAAATGCTCAGAAATATGCGCTTGACTTTTCGGACACGCCTAAAATTGCCAAGTTTCCAGATATAACTTTCCTCGTGTATGGCCGGCTTAAAAGGAATGCATTTATTGGTCTAAAAACAGCAACAACCTCCGGAGAATGGGCTTTATGCAGATTTCGTCCGCATGCTTACATTACATCACGTTACATTTAATTCATTCAATTCTTTCTTTGATTCGATGAAAAAGATTACGTGATGTAGCCCAATACTTCAACCTGCATAATGTCCAATTTGCTAAGCCTATTAGCGTGTCGCTTTTGAACACGTGACTTCCCGATTGCCAAAGAACAATAGGTAAATATTCCGTCTGATATTTATAAATATTCCATCTGTATTCACCCATATACCAATAGGTAAATATTCCGTCTGATATTTATAAATATTCCATCTGTATTCACCCAACAATGTTCCAAACTATAGTTTAAATCGGTCCAACAAAATGCTGGTAGGTTAATGCCTATAATAAACATGGCGTAACTACCAGTATGGCATTTCAAAAATTGGGTTTACATTCAAACAGTTGGAGGTAGCAAGGCAGAAATGCAAAATGGCTCAAGCCCGCCAGATTTCTCACAAAATATGATGGCAGCGCACGCCATTCATACATCATTCTTCCAGAAATATAGAGTACCTCCACGTGCGCAACGAAACTGATTGCATCAGGGGTACTCAGACAAAAACTACGGAACGTGCTTTGGCAGTCGGGAAATCACGATACGGCAATTGTTCTAAATAAAATCACTGGAGGAAATCGCTGTTTTCAAACCATCGAATGCAATAACCTATTGCGCGCTTGACTTCACAACTGCCAAAGTACCATACCTAAAGCTCTCGTCTGAGTTGCGCAAATATACACGTTATTATTTCCAAAGCCAACCATAACTTCTGGTGCGAATTAATGGCTACCTCGTTTCCGTTCATGCATAAAACAAACCTAGCGGCATAAGGTATAAACTAGATGCCGAACCATCCGCCATCCACACCATCCACCATCCAATGTTCCATTAAAAATTGACCGCAGTTTGATTTAAAGATTTGCAGGGAAGGCAATTTTCCCCGCGTGATTTACAGCGCGTCCGCAGCCATCGCATTGTGCTTAAATTTCGACCCATTTCCCCCCAACTTTATGATTTTTTTCTATTAATTTCACGTTCCACTAAGTGATTTCATCCTCAATTCCTGCAGCAAGAAGCCATACTGCAGTTGCACCTCAAAAGCAGTTAAGCAGTTACGAGTAGCACGGATTGTCCTTGGCATTAATGCTTTTATAGAAAACGCCGGCTCCGTGCTAACAAAAAACACTCATCCAGGAGTTCTCCGAAAGAGGGGTGAAGACTTTGAAAAAATCCAGCGCAGGATCCTCCAGAGATTTGCCATTCTGGGCTATAAATTGCGGAGCATTTCCAGATTTTTCCTCGAAAAATCTTATCTCTCTCAAGCAGGGCATAATATGCTTTCCATCCTCCTCTCGACGAGCGCCATTTAACCGGGGAAAAAAAGATCAATTACTTATCCTGTAGGAAGGCAATCGCTGATTGCGCCTCTGTTCTGTTGGGTTAGCTGGCCAATTATGGCGTGAATTCCGTCCTCGAATTAATTACGGAATGAATTTCAAACTATGAAGCTGCGGCAGATCACGCGTGCTTTCGATCAATACATCGCAGCGTTTAGCACGGGGAGCGAACCCGGAGAGGGGAAGTAATCGAGTAGCGCGGGGTTTGCTAAAGTGCGCTGGAGCAATTAAAAGCGAGCCACTTGCGAACAATTTTCAAATTTGGGCCAACCGAGTAAAAGTGACGAAAGACAGGAAAACCAGACGGAGTTGGAGAAGCGTCACCATTTCCCACTAATCCGAATGGAATCACCAACTTTCATTGTACTTTATGAATGAGGGTGCTTCAGAAATGACGCGACTCAAGAAATTCTAATGATAAAAGGAACGAACGTAAAGCCAAGTCGACCACGTTGGAGGAAACGTTGAGCAACTTTCTGTTGCTAATAGGTTGCCAGTTGTTTCTGGAAGTATAAACTTATGGTTGTCTTTTGTGGTTATAATAGCGCAATGCCTACGAGGTAAAAGGCGCCCAGACGTTGACCCGGAAAGCGATGTAAGAGAGTGGCCATAAACTAGCTAGGTAAATAATTTAGGGAACGGTGTATGTGGGCTGATGAGTGGCGATGCATTGTCTGTATCAAAACCGACAAGACGACTGATACCACCGAGTCTCATTGACTCCTGTCTAAGACATTAACGGGCCCTGGGCCATGCATGGTTGATGTAGCCTACATTTCCGGTTTAACGCGGTATTACGTTGAGTAAGTACATGTACACACAATAGCTGCTGTTGTGTGACTTTAGAAGCGGGCTTGCGATTTGTGTTCAGCAATGCGGTATGATACTATATAATAGCTATATAATAGATGTTCCATTAAATCTCTTATTAGTTGGAAATCAAACTCGCATTATGTAAAACAATGTTATTCAATTCAATTTAAAAACATTTCTCTGAATTATGAAAAAACATCTACGCATTACGTGATCGTTACATTAGTACGTTACAGTTTTAGTATATGTACATCAGTGATCACTGGCTTTGTATTAGTTTATAAATTTGGAATTAATTAACTGTCGACCGTACACCCTCGTCCACGGTTCAACATTCACGACAAAGTATAATCATATTGAGAGTCTATAATTGTGCCAAAAGTCTTGGTAAGAATTCTCTTTTGGAATTGACAACATACTAAGTAACTGACTTATCAAAACTCTTTTAGAAATTTGATACAGTTAACAGCCTCGTGTTCCCCGTCTTGTGATATTTTCGTAAAATGTTAATTACTTCGTTGATAACTAATATATTTGATGTATTTATCTATCGGATGCCAACCGGAAACTGTGTTCATGATTTGTCATGCTCTATAAAAGTATACATACAGTGGAACCTCATTGGATAAATGTATCTTACTACCCATGTACATGGCAATCCATAAGAACATTCGAGTACGCAGTGATTGCCATCGTACAGGGGCTTTTTTGATTTTAATTGTCAACCCTCACTAAGTCAAACTCGAGTAACACAAATTATTTATATTACAAATAAACTTTTAATCCACGTTACAGCGTATGTTCTAATATTGTTGATTTGTTCGCTTATACGAACTCGGATAGTAAGTACAATTTTTTCAGTCACGATGAACGAATTTTCGAGATGACAAGCAATCACGCAAGCGCCCCATTTCATTAAAACGAATAAAAGACATTTCGAAAAGGTATTACGAAAGAAAACTATATACAATGTTTGATAATGGAATACTCGAGGCAATTATAACTTCTCACTTCGAGAGATCGTGTAATAAAATTGTAGTTCGAATCCATGTGCATTTGTAATTTTTTGACATTTGAATTTTATTGATGAAATCACGTTTTATTCTGACTTCCGATAAAACGAACCATTGACGTCCTTTTGAGTTCGTCTTAACGAGGTTATGCTGTTGCAGTTTACCAGATTCAGCGCTGCAGAAACAATTAGTTAAAACCACGTATTTGCGCACCAATAAAAGTTCAAAACCAAAATCATCCAATTCCACGAACATGATAAACAGGGGCAATCTGATCAAAAATTCGACGACGAAAAAAAAATTCGTATTTGAAAAACCAGTGAAATATACGTCAAAAATCTCTTTTTTTTATTCCGCATGCACGGTCCCGAGCGCGAATGAGTTTTCGAGGAATCATATTGATTCTCCATCACTTTTGTCCGCCATATGGCCGTCCGAGAATCTTGGAAAATGAATTTTCCCAGACAAAACGTGCAAAAGTCCATCTATACCGGTCAAGGGATTGTGAATGGACTTTGGTCAGCACGAGGTGATAAATAGGAGGCAATTGGCGCCTTATGCACAAGCAAACTAGATTGGTAGCGGAAAGGTGCACTCGAGGGTGCCGTACGCTTAGCGAAAAACGTCCCAACGTTTATGGCTTATTTATCCTGCCTTTTGTGCGAGTTACCTCTACCAAAAAGGGGCACATTAAGGACGAGATGAAAAAGTCGCACTTTTTTAGTTCGGAGACATTTCCAACGCGTGAAAAATGAGTGCAGCGAGGCAGGCAGACCGAAAAAGCAGATTATTTTATATTGGGGGGCCATTATGTTCGGAGTAAGGCGTCTTCACCTGCACTATTTTACCCTGATTTATACATAATCGTACGTCTTGTTCAAATCGCTGGAACCTAATGGCAAAATGCGCTTGCCAATGTTGAAGGGTTACCACAGAAACATCATTTTCAACTTCCCTGATTTTTCCAAATTTTTAAGCTAATTTCCCTGACCAGCGACAAAACTGACATATGCCGATGTTATATCTACGATTTGGAAAATCGTGTTTTTGCATCGATTATTGCAAAATATTCTAATCTCAATTTTGAAAAACCTTCAAAATTAACATTGAAAGATTTTTTGAAAATTTTATAAATTTCTGTTCGGAAAATGTTGAAAGTTTTGAACATTTATATACTCTTGAAATGTTGGAAAGTTTTTAAATGTGTCCTCGGAAACTGTCGACAATTTTTAAAATTTGTAAAAATATTCCCTAATTTTTTAAGTCATTTTCAAGTTTCCTGATGTGACAACTTAAATACGTTGCTTTTCCAGACATTTGTCCTTAGAATTTGTTGAAAAGCTTTAAAATTTGTCCTCGGAAACTGTAGACATTTTTGTTAAAAAGTTTGCAAATGGGCTCCGAGCTAACTACGTAGAAGCATAAATTTTGGATTTTGACAACATTAATGCGTTGAATTTCCCTGATTTTTTAAAAATAATTCATTCATTTTTTACTTTTCCAGTCATGTTGAAGTTTCTTGACTCGAAAACTTCAAATTTCAGAGTTTAAGTTACGAAAGTTTTTCTATCCCTGCGTAAAATTATAAAGCGACGATCAATTAAGAGCGATCGCTTATTAAATAACCCTCGGGAGATTACATCCGCTTAATTACTCCCTCCTCTCAGTTCATTAATTTCGGGTTGTGACAAACACTTTTCGTGAAAAAAATCTGAAAAGTCGACGATGCGCGCATGTGTGTAACGTTTAATCTCAAAATTGCCAATTCAGCGCACATCACGAGTAAAGACCCCAAATCCATTGCAAAACGCGAAGGAAGTAAACAAAGATACTCAGACTGAAACTTTACAAATGGCACCTTTGACTCTACAAAGCTTGCGACTTTGCATACGAGACCTCGATCACGACTGCTTAAAGTGCGATGGCAAAGCTTCCGTCTGAGTTTCTCTAATAATGTATAATGATGCGTAAATGGTGTTGGAATTTGACGAGTTTACAGTAACATTATTTTAAAATCTAATACTAGAGTATACTCAAGATTTGAAATCGCACTCTAAATCTCGTGGTGTTAAAATTCGACCCGATAATTGGTTGAAATACCTTCGTACTTTTGATTCACTCAAGACTCTCACTGCTGTTCCACCAGTGAATATATGCATTCCTTTTGCACGCATGACTTCGTGGCTTCCAAATAGTAATTCGTAAATCTTCTGTCTGAGTACATTGTACCACTAATATATTGTTCCACAATGTTGGCGATATATAATTAACGGGCAGACTTAACATTTGCGAATCATATTTCGGCTGTCGTGAAGTCACGTGAGCAAATTCTGCACTTAATGTACACGTATTCCTTTTTACACGCGTAACCTTGTAATCGATTGCCAAAAGTGCCATTCGTAGAGCTTCCGTCTGAGCACCTCAAACATCTGAAGTTTAAAATGATAGGCACGTTTATAATTATAAATACAGCAGGAACGTTTCATTCTCCTTTGAGAGTGCGACATTATATTACGAACAAAATAAGGCTGGAAGAATTTCACCGCAAAAATAATTTAATAAAAATGCTTGAAACGTAACGATCGTCGTTATTCTTAGTCGTGCTCAAGAGGTTCTGAATCAGCCTTGCTTACAAAACATCGGAGTACTCTTTAAATTGCTCCCCTCCAAATGATGAAATTCCATGTTTTAACTTACCTTAACAGCATCGCAATATAATGCAATCTAATATTTTCTCTGATACAATTTTATTTTTTTAAGGATTACACGCAAGTTTCCAAAACATCTACATGTACATATAAGTTCATCTATCCGAATCTCAACTTTTAAAGAACAGAGTGCAGGCACTTGAAAAGGCCACGAAATTCCACGTCCTCGATTACTCGTGAAGCACACAAAAGTCACTTATTCCCTATAAATAAATTCTTTTTGAGATAAGAAACGTTGAGAATGCCTCTCTAAGTCACGTTTCTTTGCTCTAGCGTAACAATTTATTTCAACGAACATACTTCCATGCAGAAGTAGAAAAACTTGATAAAGTAATAATGATACTGAGACTAATTGAGTTAATTTGCATTATTAAGGCCATCCGGAAGCCCCTTTAAAAGCAATTTATATCCCGAAATTTGTTTCTAGGTAATGTTTCCAGAACAGAAAATGATCCTATTCTGAGAAAGTTATTTCTGGAAAGAAACTGACATCATTGTGGTTACAGTCATGCACAAAAGTTTCTTTATGTTAGATTGCCAATCAGAAAACACATACATCATAGGATAGAATAAAAGCACTGCTATCAAGTAAGTTTTCCCACATTTCCCTTTGAAACATTAAGTATACATGTACATGAAAACATTGAAATAAACATGCAGTATATAACTGCAGAGATATATTCTGAAAGTATCGCTCCATGTGTGCAGAAACAACATTTTTTTAAGTTGAAATAACGTTCCTGCAACGTCCTTAAGGTGAAACATAAAAATTAAATTTTTAGTGTCAATCCCGTCGGTAACATTCATAATTTCTTAAAAACGATAAATTGTCCCATGGTCTCTAAGTTGTTCCCTATTGTAGCGAACCAGCTTGCATTCATTTTTTTGACATTTGTCTTTTTTTTTATTAGTTTTGAAAAAAATACATAGTTCATTGGGATGGCTACGATAAACACCTCTGCATATGGGTAACAGAAATGTTTTCATTTTTTTTTTACAAAATATTGGAATATTCCCCAAAAACGAACATATGCTGGTTCCCTATGTGACAACTTAGAAATCATAGGACAATTTTTTTTATGGAAAATATGAATAAAACGGGTGGGATTGACTCAAAAACTTACTTCTTATTTTTTCACCTTTAGCAGGTGCACGACTTGCGATTGGCCAAAGTTATTTGTCGAAAATATACCAAATTCTTGTAACGTTTGCATCCACCCTTGATATTTAGATGACATAAAAAGCAGTGGATGCTCGGGTGATGTGAAAGAAATACGGATGTCTTATCACCCATGCATCCACAGTGCATCCGAATACCCCGTGTTGCCATGGAGATACATTTTAGACGTAATTGGCCAAATTGGAAATATTAAATTACTTCATTCATCTAATTCTATTAGCCTAAAATATGGCAGGGCTCTTTTCGTCGAATTCTAAGTTTTGGTTTTCATGTCGAATGTCTAAAATTCCCAAAGTTTCGTCATTGAAGCGCGTGCTGAAATCCGACAAATCTCAACACTCTTGTTGACTGTTTGGATCTCTGTCAACACTGGGAAGTCGTCAACAGCGGGGTCGACGTCACGCGTGACACCGTCAGATTGTTTCCGTTGACTCGTACCCACTTAGTGCCAATTGGATTCTTTCCTCGACTTGCTCCACGAGGCAATCCTAGCAAGATAGAGTGAGTTGATTCGACTGCGAGATTATATTTTGCATAATTAATTTGCAACGAGACTTTGCCAGGGTTTTGTCTCAACCAAATTAAATTTAACTAATGGCAAAGTTATGAGCGGAAGACATACGCGCGATAAATCAGACGGGTGCAAATGACGTTCACCCCACGGTGACACCGTGTTTACGAAACGTGATAAGACCAACTTCTACGAGTTGACTTTTTGACTTAGCAATGCAAATGCATCAGTTATACCTAGTTAACCTTTTCAAATTAATAAGAAGAAGGCGCCATTGTACTGCATCTATGTGAGATCCAATTGTAGAATTTTAACTTGCGTGGATACAACTATACAGTTGACATAATTACCCACACATACCTCCCGCCACAAGTGCTAAAATGGCGTTTTGGGCAGCAACCGTTTTGCCACCAGGCGGCCATGGATGTTAAATTGCTCGGCAAGGCATTGTGCCCCGTAGTACCCGTAGAGCTCTGAAAAAGTTCTTTGCGTCATTGTATGATATTAGCGAACCGGCCTCCTGTCAATATATCATTTACACGTTTTACATGCCAGTCCGTGAATAATGCAATAAATATGACTGCAATATTTACACCAAGTGTTCAGTACGCAGAAGATGATGTAATTGATCTTATGTAGAGTTATGTTGAGTGAAAAAGGACCATGGGACCATCACGGGACCTTAATTGTCATCGAATCATCAAATGTTTATTGTACAGTGATGCCTCACGAATTGGCACTCACCAATTGGTCTTGTGAAGATTTCGTCAGCACGCCTATAACACGTGACATTCCATTCATTCTATTGGCTAAAATTAGCCGGAGGCAATGCCAATTAGGCACATTTTTTAATTAGTTGCTGATTCGATGAAACGATTCGATTGAATTGATCACAAAATGCAGCCCCTGCCCTAGGGTAGTCACGCATTAAATAATTTAAATTTCTTCGTTTAATACGAACTCTGATAATAAAAATTTTGGAGCTCCCGAGCATTCTTATAATACAATTGTAAGCTATATACAATCGCCGATAACGGAATATTTTAGGGGAACTACAATCGTGTATTTCAAAAGGAAGTGTAATGCGCAGTAAAAGCATTCAAGTAAAAATACATTTTGAATTTTTGTTTAAAACGCACAATTTTTAACGTCCCTCGGAGTTCGTGTTAACATTTAGGTTCGACTGTGAAACAATTTGTAGATAATGTCTTCAGTATGATCATTTTTCATGGTTTCAAATAAAAATATTAATAACACTGTACTTTCATACCACTATTCTCTGATGACCACTGGTTTGCTCTTGAACAATTACAGTTTAATTTCTGGCACTGGAAACAAGCTCATTTGTCATCCTGTAGAATTCAGAATGCATGGCTTTGGTGTCATTTATATTTTTAACTGTCAGCAAATTAACCAAATAAATGCACGCTGCATTGCTTCCTTGCCCTATTTCTGTGTCTGCGTTTGACCTCCATGTTAGAAAATCGTCGCAGAATTAGCCTCTCTCTTTTAATAGAGATGCGTGTGCTAATTTCGTTAAATTTTCCTTGATGAGGGTTGGCCAATAAGTTCGTCTCAATTTATGTTCAATAAGGCCAGCTACGCCAGACTTGAAAAATATCGTCATGTTCTTTAAGCATTCTTGTGTATGGAACACTGCGATGAAAATAAAATAACTCAGTGCGCTGAGCGGGAAAAAAAAACATAACTGCACAGTTAAAGTAGTTTCGGCAATTTCGCGTTTAAAAGAGCGACTACATTTTCATAATTTTTCACTTTGAGTGACACTTATGGACTGTAATAAGCCAGTGAATTTAGGGACACTGCAATTCGCTTTGCAAAGAGCAATCTTCATAAAACAAAATTTCTCATGCGTGGGGTTTTGTGCGTGTTCTTATTGGGACAAGAACCCTCATTAGCAAAAAACAAACAGCCACAAACTGGAACATAAATTTAAGGTTGAGTGCCAAGAAAAATGAAAAACTTCCGGACCTCACGACGGCCTATAAAGTGCGATTCGCGAGGTTTCTGTCTGAGTTTACCCTAATATAATATTGCACAGAATGGTATTTGCATATAATGTGGCTTTATTTGAGTATAAAAGAACGTTAAAGCTAATGCTTGGGTATTCAAACAGAAGATTTTTTAAGATTTGCGAAGATGTAAAGCTAATCGTATTTTTGGCAGTCATGAAGTCGCGTGTGCAAGGTCGACACGCATTGTGCTTAACGAAAACATGAATGCACTCCTTTGCACACATGAATTCACGAGTTTAAAAAGCGACACGTAAAGCGTCTATCTAAATGTTGCACAAAATGTTGCTAGCGTACAGCGAGATTGCATTAAATTCAGTCTGAAACTAATGTTAGAGGTAGAACTGAAGATTTACGAATCTACTTTGGCAGTCGTGAAGTCACGTGTGCAAAATCGACATGCAATGCAATGATGATTTACTCAAATAGTGCATGCATTCTTTTTGCACACTTTACTTAAGCGTATGCAGATTTTGACAGGATGCAAATATCACGTGACATTTCATCGGAGAAAATTTCCCGTATACAATTTTGTAAAAGGAAAACGTAGAAAATTTTCACTCTGAAAAGGTATAAATTTTGAAAATTTGTCCTCGGAAAGTGTTGGAATTTTTTTAAATTTCTTCTTAGAAAGTGTTACAAAAGCCGTTGAAAGTGTGGAAAATTTTCCAAATTTGTACTCGGAAAAGTGGAAGGTTTTCCAAGTTTATCATCGGGAAAGCTCCAAAACTTTGCAAATTTGTCCTAAAAATTTTGAAAATTTGGCAAATATGGCTTTGAGTTAACCACGTAGAAACATTAATTTTTGATTATGACAACATTAATAAGTTGAATTTTTCTGATTTTTCCAGGTTTTCCAGGTCTGTGAGAACCCTGATATAATTTGTCCATGTATCAACAAATTTCCATCAGGGAAGTTATGAACGACCCTCGCGCAACGCGTGATTTTATGTACGCATAATTGCATTTTGTTTCACCTTATGACTCTGAACATTATCAGTTCGCATCAAGGCATGCAGGCATGTAGGAACACTTTCCCTTTTTAAAAATAAAATACGACGAACATCCCGCGTCTAAATACAACTTAGTTCGCAATTTCCAGCCAACGAAATTCACGATGATTCCGCTGGAGTATACGATTCCCATCGTCCAATTCCTCCGCAAGTGGCCCAATTTCGCGACTTTATCGTCATATCTGGCTTAATTTAGAGTGAGAGAGAGAGCTCTACTCGCCTCGGCAGCACGTTTGATTTAAGTTAACTAAAATATAATTTAATAACCAGATGGCGTTGTAACATATAGTCTTCACGTGGCTATCAACGAACATCCTTTAACGCCCGCGTGTAGTAAATTACTGACTTAACGACGGGTTAGTGCAAAAGTCAGCCATTCATGCTAATTAGATAGTCCTGCCATATTTTCCACATTAGCAGAAAGGTCGACTCTGACGTACAGTGAGCGATGAAAGAACGAGTTTTGATTAGTTTAATCATGATTTTCAGCGATCATGGTTATTTCTTAGACCGTAGTTTGAAAAGTTTTTCTTACAGTAGGTAATTATTCCATTTAAAAATTTAAAACGAATCTTTTCGAAAAACCCTTTTTTCGAGGAAAGAGAATGTGCTCCTTGCACAGAATGCAACGTACAGGTAGATGGCACTACATTGTAGCATCTTGGGATGTGTTATCTATTTATAGCATGGGTCGGCAAACTTTTGAGACAGAAGAGCCAAAAGTTAAAATTTTCAAAATTTCTCACTTTTGAAGAGCCACTAACACAGGGTGGCAAACGATTTCCAAGATTCAATATTTATGACTTTTTAGGACATTTTTAGATCAAATTTTAGGACTTTTTAGGACTTTTTTTTAGATTAAATTTTAAGGCTTTTAA
>JAQGBX010003125.1:0-18149 GCA_034698745.1 Megaphyllum sjaelandicum
CAATTATTAAAAGTGCAATTGTTGCTGCTAGTTTTACGAAATTTAAAAGGACTAGACACTAAATTTTGCTGTTTTATCTTTCCTGAGAAACCTAATTTGAGTGTTATTTGATTCTAGAAAACTGCTATTTTATTAGTGTTTTTAGAAATAAAAATGGAGTCAAGTTATAAGTTTTTGTGTAGTTATTTGGAAATTTGACAAATGCTGCCCCTGGAGACTGGCAACTTTTGCTATCTTTTGAGCTTTGAACATCAGCTGCAAATGCCTGGAAAAGTCAAGGAAGTAAAAATGTCTGGAAAAGTCCATAAAAAGTCAGTAAAAAAGGGCTTATTTTAAAAATGTCAGGAAAATTCAACGTAGTTGTGTTGTCGTTATCTAAAATTACTGAATCTGTGTTGTTACCGAGTTGAAATTTGCAAAATTCCCCGCATTTTCCGAGGAAAAAATTTGCAAAACTTTCAACATTTTTCTATGTTTCTTATCATAGTTGCCACATGTAAATGTTGCCAAATAAGTTGAAGCTAAAATTTCTTGGAAACCCTGAAACGTTAGAAATTAAACAAAAAACAACGTTTGTGTAATGGACAATTTTCAAAAATGCATCAGTTTAAACTTAAAAATTTTTGTTTTCTAAATATAAAAGCTGGAAAGGATCATAAAAAAAATTTGAAAGGAAAGAAACCGTGAGAAAAGTTTCGTTTAATTGAAAAATTGTCTAAAAAAGATGTGATGCCGTTTTTAATTTTAATAGTCAGTGGTCAATTTTGGGCTGCTTATGCAAACGTTTTTCTAATTTTGGATTTAGAAATCGACGAGAAAAGTAACAATAGTGTGTGAAATGGACGTGGGTTTTTAACACTGTGGTTTTAATCTGGGAATGTTAGCAATTAAACATGTCGGCAACAATCAATTAAAATGATGCTATAGTTTTTGGAAAGTTTCTGAAAATTCCATAAAGCAGCGTCATTTAACTTTATCTTTGTTGACTTTTGAATTTTAACACCATATGGGCAATATTTGACCTATAAAGTTATAGTTGTTTGGCATTTGTTTGGTTCGCATGCTATGGTCCTATACCCCCTCCCTGCTACCGTCCGTGACTTAACATTCCTTCCTATATATTCTACATGTGAACGTCTTATTTGAACGCCCCTCCAACATCGAAATATGCCTTTGTGAAGCTAATGCCAATTGTAATAAAAGCGCATTATTTTTAAATTAGAGGGCATCTTTCTTTGAAATTCTTGGTACACTGAATGCATAGGCCAGCAAGACATAAAATGACGTGAATGACATCAAAATGACCAAACTAAAGCATGCAAATGCGACATGAAAGTATGACATAAACATGACCAAAATATCACATTAAAATGGCAAAATATGGCTTAAAAATGCCAAAAATATTATACAAAAATGACCAAAATATAACAAAATGTAATGAATATGGCATTGAAACGACCAAACAAAGGCATAAAAATGTAATGAATGAGTCATAAAAGTAAAGGCATCAAATGACAAAAATATGACAAAATTGTATCATAAAATGACCAAATAGGTATGATCAAATTATAGCATAAAAATGCGATGAATGAGACATACTTATATGACATAAAACTGACCAATATATGGCAAAAAATGTAATGAATATGACATAAAATGTGATGAATATGGCATTGAAATGACCAAACTATGGCATAAAAATGCGAGACGAATGAGTCTTAAACGTTTAGACATCAAAATGACCAAAATATGACAACAAAAGCTAGGACACCAAACTATAACATAAAAATGCCATAAATTATACATAAAAAGCATGACGTCAAAATTCCCAAAAGTACGACATAAAACAATCAAGAATATACATGTAAAAACTTCGTTATACTAACATGTATTACTTAACTTAAATAACTATAATAACTATAATAACTATAATTAATTAATTTTCACGACGCCATTTTTGTTCCGAGGCTGCTCCCTATAGCATCCCAAATCGTAACACTCTCTGTATATAGCTTTATTAAAATCTCTCATTTTCTGGTGTAGATAACATCTTCATTTTAATCAACGCAACGCGGTCCCCCAGGGGGCGCCCCTCCCCTTGCTCCCCTTAACACCCCCGCATTTACGACCAGGGGTGTAATTAGAGTAATTATTTAAGCCAATATTTTGTCGTTTTCCATTTTTACTGATTTATGCCTTAATTGTTAGGTCGTTTCTCTCGCACGCAATTTCCCAATAAAAATCCTGCACGAATTTATCCCCACCCCCTTTTACCCCCCTCCCTACTTCCCCTCGTAAAATTAATAAATATTCAACGTTTTCGGCGTGAATTATTACCGTTTAATATTTGAACAGACGCTGGGAAATATGTTGAAGCCACATTACGTACAGCTTTCAGCGAGATTGAATCCCTAAATGTCTGTCATCAAATGTCCCTTTTCGGATATTTCGTTAAGCCTACTTCGAACTGGCGAGGTGTCAAACGAAAGCTTTATTAGGACTGATGGACACTCGACCGATTTGGATTTTGATTGGTAGAAATGGAGCTAGCCCATGAATCATTGCTTTTTTTGTGATTTTATACCTATTAGAACATCTTGGGCATCAAGTGGTCGGAATTCATATTAATTAGAAAACTTCGTTTTCTAATTAAACGTCCTTGGTCGTGTCTACTCCTTTATTAATACCTATTAAAAAAAAAATTATGAAAAATGAAAAAAAAATTAGTAAAATATTGTAGGAAAATCTACACCACCAAAAAAAATGCTATGTTGTTCACTGTACACAGGTGGTCACTATACAAAGAATGCCTGAACATGTACATTGCACTTACACATATAGACTGTAATATACGTAGTAAAAAACCAAAAAAAAAACCAGAATCTTTATGCCGAAATATTAAAGCAATATGTAACGTGACTCATCTGTTACATAGTCACTTTTTAAGGTACAGAAAAGACAACACACACTGGTCACAGTACACAATAGACAAGTGGTCACTGATACAGAAAATTTTTATGATGGAATTGTACGCTAGAAAAAACAATGCACTAAAAAGTGGTCAACATAAACAGGAAGTCACCATTCAAAGGTGGTCACTTTTCCAGGTTTGCATTGCATTGCACGACATTTTGCTAGCAGAACACGCGAGTGCAACTCGTCTACCCAAGCAGCGCCAATTTCGAAATTAATTATCCAGCCTAAAGTGGTAATTATGTTTTTGCACACAAAATATCTACGCTATATTCGCTATCTTTAGGACGTTTTCTTGGAAGAACGTCAGGAAAAAAAATTTTACACAAAATTCACTTTGCCTTTCAAAAATATCATAAAAATGTTGCCGAACTGCCTCTACGATCGAGCCGACTTTCCTTCCTTCTCGTTTTAGAAAAGCAGACGAATTATAATCCGCCATGTTGGATGCATATTTTCCACCAGCTCCCTTGATGGTAGATGGCGAAGCACACCCGGTGCATGGGGTGTATACCAGTCGAAGAGGGAACGTAAGGTGCGCCCAGTTCAGTGAAGTATGCACCATTTCCGAGCCGAGTGGAACGGGTGCAGAAACGTGCACCCTGTGCACGTGGGTGTACACTTTTTGAGTGAGTCAAATTCGCCGTAAAAAACGAACACCATGCAGCCGCCATATTGCCAACAAAAAGGACAAGATGATTGACCTAAATGAAATAGGCCGCATTGTGACGTCCTCATAGTGCAAGAGCGCCTCTGGTGAGTAGATAAATGGACGGTAAAAACACCGAAAAATTGAAATTTCGGAAATTTCCATTTTTTGCCACTCACCAGAGGCGCCCTTGCACTATGGTGACGTAAGAATGCGACATATTTAATTTAGGTCATCTTGTCGTTTTTGTTGGCAATATGGCGGCTGCATGTTTTTTTTTTTTCTTAGAACAATGCGTGTTGCCTGGTTTCGACTTTAATATCAGAAATACGAGGGAAAAATAAGACTAACTTGTTTGTTTTTAGTACTTGTGTTCGTTTTTTATAACTTTTTTTCAAGAATTACTTGATTTAACATTAAAAACTTACTTTAGCTGCCCCTTTTTCTTCACCATTGTTACCCCTAAAATAATAACGCAAAATGTGTTTCGAAATTTTTAAATCCATTTACAGTATGTACGTTTAAACTTATTTTCTTTCAAATATACAATTGGTGAACAGGTCAACAGGTATGAGTATTTCTGGACGTAGAACCAAAAAGTCACTTAAAAATGCCCCTAAGGTATATATTATAAGATAAACGGGGTGTATATACATGTAGGCTAATCATGGACCAAATGGAAGTTCAAAAAACCTTAAACAAAAGAATTAAAAATGATGACACCCGGAAACAGAATCTGGTATCCAGTTTCAGCCGACCATTGGCAGCTATTTCAAAACAGTGACGCATAGGTCACTCGAGAGACCATTGGACACAATGAAAACTGGTCTTTTCCTTTTTTTTCTGTAGTCAGTGGTAAGTACAAGACAGAAAGTCACTTCGAGAAGTTGAAGCTAACTACTTCAGGTCTAGCAGCATTATCCTCAAAGGTTTTCACTGTTTCAGTAAAGGTAAGTTAGCTTTTTAATACAATTATAATTCAGAACACGTTTTTCTATAACAATATTTCCAAGAAAATGGAAACTTTTGTTTCGGAAATGCTAAAATAAAGACCACAGAAAGGGCTAGTTCAATGATTTAGGCCTAGTTGAGCGACCATAGATCGGACAAAATTAACCAACTACATTTTTTTTTATAAATAATTTTAGAGAAGACAAAAGTAACTGTATAAGTTTATGTTTAGTTTACATTTTCCAGTCAATTTCAAATTAGGATAAGTAAGTTTCATGTAAAAAATCCATTTTATTTTTAACGTTGCTGTGACGTTGTAGTGACGTCACAGCCCTTGGTTCCTAAAAGCAGGCAGATAAGGGTCAGAAAAACGGTCCGTTTTGGGTACGTTCACATTGAGCCGATTTTTCGGTTCGGTTTTCGGTCGAATTTTGTAGAATGTTTTCAGTGCAATCGGAAACCGAATATTTAGACACATAGTCGCACACGAATCACTATAATTAGTCGAAAGTGGCGCCATGCACGATTCGTCTGCTAGGGAGACCGCGCACGTTTCACAAGGCCTACGTATGTTGCTTCTCGGAGCCATGTATTAAAGTACAAAAAAATTGTCGATGCAGTAATATAAAAAATGTTCACATAATTGCCATTATATGTTTGATTGAATAATAGAAAATAAATAATAACATTTCAGCTTTCTGAACAAATAACATCTTACACTGCACTTCGACTGTATATGTAGCGTGAAAACGTGTAGGCCTACTGCGCTCAAAATAATATGTTAAACATTACTGCGCGTGTGCAATAATGTTATTAAACGGAATGTTTCACTTTGAACAGCGCATGCAGTGACGCCACCAAACAGGCCGAAAATCACGCTCAAATCAGTTCAATGTGTAGGCTACACCATAAGCTCGAAAAAAAAAGGCATCTGAAAACCAAAAAAATAGGACTGCCGAAAATCGAAGAAAAATCAGCTCATTGTGAACGTACCCTTTAAAAATAAATTTTGTTTTTATTAAACTATTTAGGATATTTTGAGGCTTGGCGGAGTTATGCAGATGCTACAAAAATCAGGAAAGAATTTTTTATTTTGAAAAGTCAGGAAAATTAAGCGTAGTTATTAGTAGGAGTTGATGAAAAACGTAATACACGTAGCAAAATATTGAATATTTTCCTATGTCAATTTAGCAAATACACGTAGGCCTATCTTTCAATTTTTCAGGGTGTTTTTGAACTCATGGTACAAACTCAAACTGGTGTAAGAGTGAACTAAGGTAAACATTTTTCACCATAAAAAGTCACTATTAAAAAGTTACAGTAATTAACTTTGGCACAGAATGGTTTTAATGGAATTAATGTTGGCACAGAATGTTTCAACAATTACGTGTTTATTACAATGTTTCACAGTAAATGCTTAAACGTTCAACCATTACAATTAATGCAAGCCTCACATTAGCGACGCATTGATTGACGCACTCTTTTAAAGATGCCCGGCATGTAATTAAGCCCGCAGCAACCGCACTTCTGGCCCCAAGATCTTCTTGTGTGTCCACTGAATTTTCATACACTTCCTATTGGTAAAAAAACTAGGCATGACAAATCTAGAGACCTAGGGGGCCAAGCAACAGGCCCACCTCTGCCAATCCATTGCGCCCCAAAAGTAGCATCAAGATAATGCCGCACATCCCTTCCGCAATAAGCAGGGGCATTATCATGTTGGAATCACATAGCATTACGAATTGCTAAAGGGACAGCTTTCAAAAGTTGTGGCATCTGTTCATCCAAAAAGATGTGGTAATATTGGCCATTAAGTCGTGGAGGAAGCAGATCTTGTAACTTTTTAACAGTGACCTTTGGACCCTAGGTTCTATTGTGAAAAATGTTTACCTTAGTTCACTCTAACACTAGTTTGTGTTTATACCATAAGTTTGTGAAAAAATTTACGTTATTTTAAAACTTCGCATTTTCGGCAATTTTGCAAGAATTTCGGAGAAATTGCAGGGTTTCCCCTGAAGTTTCATATTTAACTTCGCAGGTTTAACTTTTACGGGTTTAAAAACAAAATTGACAAATGCCAAGATTATTTATGCTATTTTTCAAAATACTTTGTAAACTTTACCATTTACTTGCAAAAATTTAAAAAAAAATTAGCAGAAGAATTTTTTTAAAATTTGTAAGCAGAAAATTTACCAACCGAATATGTGAAAAGTGTTGCAAATTTGTGCTTGGAAAATCAATCTTACGATAAGGTTATAATTTTAAAAATTTGTACTGGAAAAACGTATAAAATTGTGCAAATATGCACTAACAAAACGTGAAAATTTTTGTAGTTGTACATTTGTACTCGAAAAACCTTTAAAAGTTTACTTACTAATGCATGTAAAAAATATTAGACGTTTAAAGTTGTGTACATTTACACTTGGAAAACGTTAAAAAGTTTAAACATTTATACTCCAAAAACGTCTAAACGTCTAAATTTTGCGAATTTGTACACGGAAAACGTTAAGAAATTTGCCAAATGCCAATTTGTGTATAGAAAACGTTGTAAATGTCGCAAATTGGCATTCGGAAAACGTTACAAATTTTACACATCAAGATAGCAAAATACCTCTTAAAAAACCTCAGGCATTTTTTAATCCTTTCGGTCGGTCAGAATGGGGTCATCATATGTCGAGTGCCAGAGGTATTTTTTAACAGGTGTTTTTTTTTTTGCTATCTCGAAGTATAAAACTAGGAAACAATCTGAAAAATGGAACCCTTCTTCTTGAAAGTTAACAAAAAATATGAAAAACTCATATTTTCTGTAAACTTTCAAGGTTTTAAGGGTACAAATTTACAACAAAAAGATGACCACGTTTTCCTAGTGCTGATATGCACAATTTTTCATTAATTTCCCTCAGACCTGGAAAAGTCAGGAAAGAATGGTTTATTTTAAAAAAAAGTCAGGGAAATTCCACGCAGTCATGGCGATCAAAAATTTATACTTCTACAAGGTTAACTCAGGGCCCATTTTCTGAGTAGAAATGTGCAAAAATTGTCCATATTTTTGGAGTACAAATTTGCGAAATTTTCCACATTTTCTGAGTACAAATTTGCAAAATTTTCCACGATTTCTAAGTACACAGTTGCAAAATTTTCCACCTTTAATGAGTACAAATTTGCAAAATTTTCCACGTTTTTCGTGTACAAATTAGTAAAATTGTCCACGTCTTCCGAGTACAAATTAGCAAAATTACCCACGTTTATCGTGTACAAATTAGTAAAATTGTCCACGTCTTCCGAGTACAAATTAGCAAAATTACCCACGTTTTCCGTGTAAAAATTTGCAAAATTACCCACGTTTTCCGTGTACAAATGTCCAACATTTTCCGAATACAAAATTTTACCATTTTAAAATTGTCATTAGTGAATTTTAAAAAAATATATATATATATTTTCCAGTGTCAATTTTGAAAAATGTTAATTTTTCACGTTGTCATTGGTCAAGGAAATTTTTTTTAAACCTGGAAAAGTCAGGGAAGTTAAAAATGAAATTTCTGGGGAGCCCTGTTATGGTATTTTATCAGGAGAGCCGCATCTTGACATCGAAACAGCCACATGCGGCTCGCGAGCCGCGGGTTGCCGACCACCATTCTAGGACACTTTGAGTGCATTGTCTTAAACTTATAAAGACTTTAAAGAAGTGACACAATTCCAAAATTTTCATTCTGAGTTGGAACAAGTTTTAAATACGCGTTCATTGAATAACAGGGTTCCCCCCGACCTGGAAAAAGTCAAGGAAGAGTCAGGGAAGAATGGTCGATTTTGAAAAAGTTAGGGAAGTTCAACGCAGTCACGGCGATCCAAAATGAATACGTCTACAATGTCAGCTCAGGGCCCATTTTTCCGAGCACAAATTTGTAAAATTGTCCACGTTTTCCGTGTACAAATTTTCAAAATTTTCCGAATATAAAAATTTCATGCAATTTTTGTAAATTATTTTTAAAAAACGTCTATGTTAATGTTTAAAATTTTCGTTAGTAAATTTTAAAAAAATATTTCCTGTGTCAATTTTGGAAAATGTCAATTTTTCACGATGTCATTGGTCAGGGATTTTTTTTTTAAAACCTGGAAAAGTCAGGGAAGTTGAAAATGAAATGTCTGGGATTACCCTGAACGATCATTCATGTTTATGGTAACGTGTAGATAATTCAAAACAGATTATGGTAAACTAGGATGTGTCGCTTTCTCCGAACATCGATCGAGCAAGTTTCACTTGACTGAATATGCTAGTCGTGAACCGGAAATTGACGATTTCTGAGTTGTCACTTCTGTAACTGGGATCCGATATCGTCGGGTTTTGCACGCGACAACCCGCTCCAGTTCCCACACCCGAAATCGCCGTTAGGTGGCGAGGCGGTCGCTTTTTGCTTTTTAGCGAAATTGCCTTCGATGTCCAAAGAAAAGAAGCTCGTTGTCAGCCGACGGATGCGTCGCACATCTCCTTCTCGAAAATCTTTCGACCAAAATCCTCGTCACGTGGTTTGTCGCCTGTCAACGTTGACGCTTCTTAAGGGACGTTGTTATTTCCTCAAATATAATCTTCTCGTTACGGGCGAGTGTTTAGTCGCAGATTACAATAGCAGACGCCTGCCGAAAAAAACACCAACTCCTTTATTCCCTCGGTTGCATTAATTATAGGGCATAGGACGCCCCGCAGGGGCGCTTTATCGCCCCCTTTTCTACTCGAAACGGATCTGGTGACTCCCTGGCGACGCATCGACTTTTCTCGTTGGGGGGCGTCCATTAATTACGTGAGCGTTTTTGGTGATTTTTCGCCTCCCCCCTTCCCCCCTGGTGAGATGTCGTGAGATTTGGCTCGACCCCCTCCCTCCCCCATTATCTCAAGTGAGATTTTTCAAAATGCTTATTTTTAGGGTAAATATGCTAATCTGTGCTTGATTGCGTTGGATTCATTTAAAAAAACATAATTTGCTTAATTATTTTTATTTAAGAGTAGTATTTAAGACTACTAAGAACGTAGTCTAGAATCACAGTAAGAAATTCGAACAATTATGGCGAATTTGATTAGGCCAAAAAATCTGCACTAGTGCAGGCTGCAAGATGAGGCATAAGTCTAAAAAGACTTTACAGACTAATGCCTCACCTTGTAGCTTACACTAGTGAAGATCTTTTGGCCCAATCAAATTCGCCATTAAATACTTAAATAATTACTACTAAAATTCGTAAAAGAATATTTATTCTAGTTCAGTCCACGGGGACTTATGTATGGTCTCAAGAGTGACTACTGGAACCAACATGTCCATGTGAAAAAACAATTACGTGATATTTGCTGAGACTCCCCCCTCTCCCCCACGTGAGATTGGGTGAGATTCGGATATACCCCCTCCCCCCCTAAACACCTCACGTAATTTATGGACGCCCCTTGCACCTTTAACGACGATAAAGGGGCTTTGGAGGAGGCAAACACCGCTAGCAGACATGTAATGCAGTGAAACCTGCTATCGTAGTTGCTGGGGGTCACGTGGCCTGGTCAACTTGGAGTACGTGTATTGTGTTGCTGGTGTAGAGTAATTACTACTTTTTCCCGTAATTTAAAGATCATACGGCTGCTATACGGAAAAATAAATGTAGAAGTTGTAATTCTTCCTTAAATATGAACATGTAATATCATTCATTGCATTACTGATTGTAGATAATTACCTTAAAATATTACTAGTATTTTTTCGTGAAATTGGTGCAAAAGCTTAATTAAGAAAGTAATTTAGTAATTTGAGTTACTTAGGGCATCGAAATGGTCCTCTTGAAAGTAGTCATTGGGAAATTAGTTTTCGGGAAAATCGGGGTTTTTTTTGGGTTTTTTTTTTCCAAATGATTTTTTTTGCAACGATTTTTTGAAAAAAGTCCGTAATAGAAACATTTTCAATGCTTTGGTTTACTTTAAATAGTACTAAATTTTAGATTCGTTAAAATTTTTTGGTATCAATATGAGTACTCAAAAGAGGCGTGGAATTGCGCTCGATTTGGGTACGATTCAGCGAGTATGACAAATATGCGAAAGTTATTTTGAAAAGCGAGACACCTGACCAAATCCTGAATTAAACATTCGTTATACCAATAAATATTTAAGATTTGGTCACATGGCGTGGCTCCTCAAAATAACTTTCGCAAATTTGTCATACTCGTTGAATTGTACCCAAATCGAGCACAATTCAACGCCTCTCGTGAGTACCCTTAATATAAACTTATTTTTATCGCGAGTAGCAGAATTGTGGGACACGTTCTTTCTTCCCTTATTCCAGTAAAATTCGTCCGAATTAGCGTTGGCAGTGATGCTCGATCGCGAGGGTGGCTCACGATGTTTTCGCGAAATTCATGACCGGCCCCTGCCGTGCCATTAACCCCTTTGCTTTTGTGCTTTGTCGTGCTGTTTTCTTTTCTGATGGGTACAAAACCCTTTGACATTTGCAATCTCTTAAGACGCGTCAGGTGTCTCAGGGATTAGGTTTTCGAGAAAGCCTCTCAGGCACCCTCTCGAGACGTGGCCGAGATGCTTAACTGCCCCCTTTAACGAACTGATAGCGACTGGGTTGCGCCATGATCGGTAAATTAACTTTTTAAGCCTCCAGCAGCGATGTTTGTCGGATCGGTGCCCAAATTCCCTCTAGAGGAAAATACCTTAAAGGACTGTTATCGATCAGCCGTGGTTCTTTAAGGTCTTAATTCCTGGTTGCATCTAGCACTGCTAAAAATAATAGGAATTTTAACTTTTGACATTTAAATTCCTAGAATAATGGATAACAGAATTCGCGTTAGGATTCTGAGGTTAGACCTAATCGGTGATTTCAATACGAAGAAATCTCGTTGTCTGGAGATTCGTTGTAATCGTTGATAAAAATTGATTAGGTTTGCTTATGTTATCTAATTTATTGTGATTATCCCTCATCCACAATCAGATTTGAAATTCTATTCTTAATCGTCGATTCGCTTGATCGGATTATTTTTATTTCTAAGTATACGGAAATTTTCCAGGTTTTATGTGGGTTTATATACAGTATAATCACATTGTATATTTAATGTGTCGGATTTCTATTTTATCGTTGATTTGCCGGTGGTTGAAATTGTTTTAACAGATAATTTATATCAATTACTTTAGCATAAACCAAAATGAACTAGCATCGTGCAATTAATAGGCACGAGTAGGTTTTAAATTGCCATATTTTAGATGAAATCTGCGTAAGTTTATGAAATTCATTGAAATTAAAATGCCATATCTCTTCATCAGCGGCCTCGAGCTTCGTGAAACTGCATTTAAATGACTTAAATCGATAAACATTAACTCTTGGCGAAATGCCGAATTTTTTTTTTACAATTTTCTTTTCTTTTTTTTAAAAGAAATATGATGCAAATTTAGGAGAGAAATCGATATTCGATTATCTTAATCCATTAGCTTTTTTTGCGTTTCTAATGAGAAAAAATCTTCAGAGGCATTTTTTTAAACGAATTATTTAGTCGAAAATTTCGTAATACTAATCTCCAGGGATAGTTGACTGACTAAAATACTGTACATCGACATACGCCTATGGTATTTTATGTATTAAACATGACTTTTGGGATTTTGGGCCGACTTATAGGCAGTTAGTTTAACGACAATACTGGGTCCTTATAATTTCCGGGTCGCGTCTTTGGACGATTAAAAATGATGAAATGGGACAGAGCAACTTTAAAATCCGTTTAAGTCGATAAGTAATTTGCGCCATCTGCTGGTGTATAACCAAACAAAAATAGCTTTGCATCGTCGCGCGCGTGTTCTTATTAAAGGAGATATTCCTCCAAGAGTTGTAGCAGTTTTCAAAATCAAATGAAGGTCAGTTAGTTAGGGCATTACAGGGACGTCGAGAGGATCGTAAACTTGGTTGCACCGGGAAAATGCTGCGAACTTGTATGACATGGTTCATTCTGCGATAGCTTTTACCCTTTTGAATGTTTCTGGTGACGAAAATCTGGCGTAAATTCTAAAGTCATTAGTCAGTACGGTGGTAAGATTTCTAGATATAATATACTAGCTGGTCTGCTAGGCTATGCCCGGGCTGTACCTACCGATAGAACGAAGCGATCGCATTTTGCCGTTATCTCCGCCACCCGTTTTCAGAATAAAAGATAGCCCTATATTTATTGTAACAGCAGAAAAACCAGACCCTTCCCGGGGAGAAATGTTTTGAGGGCTTATTTTATGACCCTTGGAATTCCCCACGTATTTAACGTCCTCAGCGCGGTGCTGAGTCATCAGGGGCGATTCGAAACGGGTGACTTTGAAATGCCCCTCCCTTCCCTACGCGCTAGATGAAAACGGCGTTTTCGAATAGCCCACACGAAAGAAATGCCACAAACAAACCCAGTCAGCCAGTGACAAAGAAGATGGACGCGTTTTCTATATAACCTTTACAGTATATTCGTGGAAAAATCTCAGCGCCATCTGTAATGCGTTCTATGCAATTCGTACTGCCTCAAAATGGTGCCTTTAGTGACGCACTTTTGTATTTACAGGGTGGCCACTGGTCATGGAGGTCATAAAATTTGTGAGTTGTCAGAGAGATTTCCTCCCCCCCCCAAAAAAAAGAAAAATGCTATCCATGCACTCAGTCTGCTAGCAGCTCCATCAAAAATCTTCTTCAGCTAGCCTCGTGACAAAATGTAGTGTTTTGCCAAGCTTCACATTGCAATTGTTATTTTATTTTCATTATGACGAAAGAAATTGATACGCATTAACGAGTAAGTTTTGGTCGGGGTATTTTGGATTTTAGTCAGGGAAATTGAAAATGAAAATATTTTTGCCACCCTGATATATTAAGCTTTGACGACATTGTACTATGACGCATTCTACGCAAGTTGTTCTGCCACAAAATGGCGTCTGTAGAGGCGCTCTTTAATACGCGTTGACAATGGGTTATACTCGTTACGATCTTACGGCGCCACCTGTGATGCATTCTGCGCAGCTGCTGTTGGTTCGCGACATTTCCACGAGCGTTATTGCGCAAAATAACTGGCGTTTATAGGAAAAGGTTCAGTTTCCCGGACCGTGAGACGCATGCGCGGGGCTAATTTAGGCATTTTTTAGGGCGAATCGCGCGGCTTATGGTCCGGAAAATTCGGTATATAATAATTGATGTTCTTTTTTTTTTTCGGGGAGTGAGACGGGATGGGGGTTTCTTTTAACCTAAGTAGGGACATCCATTCTCTAACGCGCGTTGTAAATTATTTTAAAGACGATGCACAGAAAGCCAGATTGTTGAATGTTATACACCACCTCGGATAAATTCTGCGTATAGACTCCAGAACAAAAAATCGATACCGTTTCTGTCTGGTATCGTAAGGACTGGAAAGAAATTTCTTAGCACAAATTGTTTCCTCTCTTTGAGCGGGCCAAATTGCGCAATGTACATAAATAATAGGAGGAGAAATGAAAAATCACCGCAAGAGTCGATTCCTTCGCGCTTCTGACGCGCGTCGAAGCTATACGAAAGTCCCTAAAAATGTACTTTTTTTGCGACCAAAATGCAAATGCGTTCGGACAGCCGCGACCATTTGGCAACATCCAGTCCTAGAAAATTCTTCATCGTTTTCTTCGTGTATATACGAGATATGAAAATCAAAAACTGCGACAGAATGTGATACACGACGAAACTGACGATAAAAATGTAAATGTTACGGCTTTGCGGAGTACTTGGCGGGCCAGAACGATGAACGTATACATGTTAAAGCAAACTTTCCAACGATCCGATGCACTTTTCAATTGATCAGACATTCACTTTCCTCTAACGTGGCCATGGTGAAAAAGCACATCGCGGTGAAGAAGACCGAGGATATATATTGCCATGGTAACAAATGAATTTATTTGCGAGAAGGCTCGCTTTGCAATCAGATGTTGCTTCAGAAAAATCTGCAAAAAAATTCCCACGATGTTGCAAATTGGTATAAAGACCGCGGTATCTTTCGTGCATTATGCCGTTCCGGTTGAAAGGAGCAGGGTGTTTACCGACTCAATTTAAGGGAAATACGGTCGGATCTTGCCAAGGCAAATATCGAGGGACGTCAAAAATCTGTTCGTTTAAACCGTAGTTCGTATTATCGAAAGTCAGACAAAACATGGAGTTCAACAATGAGAACTAAACTTAAGTCCAAGTTTGGATTAAATCCTACCCCACGTATAGAAATGTTTATTAGTGAATTCCCCGTTATAACGCTCCTTTTCTAGTATTTATTAAAGTACGTTTTAACGTAACGCAGAGTGAATGGCTGGGAACTCTGCAAAAGTTTAATTTCGGAATTCGGCTTAAACGAAGAAATTTACATTATTCGTCCTTGCCCAAGGACTATAAGACTGGAAATGAGTTCGTGTTTCCACAAACATCGCTAAATTTAGAATTGATGGGAAAACTCAGTTTTCAGTTCAGTTCGCTTCTACGAGAGCGCCTTTGGTGGCACGAATGCATAATTTGCAATTATGGCAATTGGCGATTCTGCAAAATTTTCAGAAATCTGGAAATTCCTTGAAAAGATAACAATTATTAAGTTTGGGAACGACTGTTCAACGACAAAATTACTGTTGCGTTTGTGCTTAATGAACAACCTTTAAAATGACATTTTCCAAAAATAATTTATGGCTACTTCATTCTTCAATAAAATAAGACTCGGAGTATATGGTTTAAGGTTATCAGAAACTCCCTATGAAAGCAAATAACGAACGTGATATGGTTTTTATATTTTCAAACTTATTAAAAAAAAGTTGGACGATACAAATTCATCGGGATGAATATTTTTTTATTGAAAGAAGAAACTGCTAAGATACCGCAAAAGAGGCAACTTGTAATATCTACGACAGATCGAAAATATTTGAATTTTTGAAAACTTAAAAAGTTTCATCGGTGCGCAACTTTCAACACTCGCATTCGGTTTGAATTATTTTCGTGCAATAAAACTAAATGAAGCTAGAAAATATAAATTAGAAATACACTATAGCTTTAGCACTCTAACTAATTATCTGACACGATTGGAAATTTTGCTTCAATTGCCAATTTTGCTTCAATTGCCACTTCAGCTTATATAGACGTTGAAGGCACGGCGATTAAAATTAACTCGATTCAATGTTCATGGATAGTTTTGCTGTAAAGGATAATTAGCAAAAAAATTAACATTTTTTTAGGTTAAATTCCTATAACGTTACGCGCACCCTTTCCGTTCGTAGCACGTCCGGACCCCCGAGTAAATCATTCCAAACGACGGGTGATCCCGGACACCCTGTATAATAAGATTAAAAGGACCACTCCGTATCCATAAAAACGCCGTTTTCTCTGGATTTTTGGCGCCGTTATCTCGCTTAAGGAGCGCATTAATTTCTCTCGCAATGACGCGTACCGTGCATTTCGTTAATTGGACTCGACTCTGAGATGTAATTTAAACGCGCCTAACGAGAAAAGTAAATCTAACTTAAATCTTGACACAGTTTCTTTCGCGACTCTTCCGCGTCATTTCGACGGGTGTTGTTTCGCACCCCCCAATTCTTAAATCGCTATGTATACACGTATTCAAATGCATCGTTTCTCCGCTAATTATAATTTATGGGCCATCTTCGAGGAGTGTTCCTCGCACCCGGCGCACCGATTTTATTGATGGAAATGAATGAATTCTGCGTTAATGAACGCTACGTGGAGGCATAAATAAAGCCGAGCCACCATGGAAAACACGCTGAGATGGGAAGGAGGATGAGTAAAGCAACTATCGTGAAACCTGCTGTACGTATCGACGATGTTATAACGTTTTTGGAAAAATGGATGGATGCGACTGAAACGACTTTGAAACTGCTAACGATGGAAGTAACGCATCTGAAGGGTACAGGATGTCCGAAGTGAAATGTGCAGGATATGCGAGCAGTTCTATAGTGTTCATGTTTCGGGTTAGAAAAATTCCCGTTTTTAACATGGAGGATAGGATGTTGGAAAGGTGTTAGAATGCACGTGGAGCAATGTGTGGCCTTTGAATATATTTAAATGTGTTTAATTTGAAACATTGCAGCTTCCAAACGCATTGATAATATACATTTGTATTTGCAATATGCTGAATGTTTTTTTTTACTTCAATGCAGCTTAGACCCATTAACATTAATTGATACTACAGTAAAACCTGGAAAAGTGACCACCTTTGAATGGTGACCACCTGTTTATGTTGACCACTTTTTAGTGTATTGTTTTTTCTATAGGGTAAATTTCCTTCATATAAATTCTCTGTATAGTGACCAGTCTTTTTATTTGAATTGTGTTGTAGGTAAAAATCTGAGTTTTGTGCATGGTACAGTACAGTAAAACCTAGAAAAGTGACCACCTTTGACTGGTGACCAAACTGTTTATGTTGACCACTTATTAGTGTATTGTTTTTTTTAGGATAAAATTCCTACATAAAAATTGTCTGTATAGTGACCAGTAACCCCCGTCTATTGTGTACAGTGACCAGTGTGTGTTGTCCTTTTTTTTGCAAATTTTTACATTGCCAATGTACCTTAAAAAGTGACCAGATAACGGATAAGTCACGTTACATCCTGCTTAAACCCTTGGACATGATGATTCTGTAGTTTTTTTGGATTTGTGGTTTTTTACTACGTGTATTAAAATCTACATGTATAAGTGCCGTGTAAATGTTCATTAATTTAATTCAGGCATTCTTTGTATAGTGACCACCTGTGTACAGTGACCTACTTAGCATTTTTTTTTTAGTGGTTACTCTTAATATGTTTTGCTGTACATACCGGGTGATTTTTATCACCAGTTCCATGTTTTTATTTGGATTGTGTTGTGGGTAAAAATCTGAGTTTTGTGCATGGTACAGTAAAACCATAGAAAAGTGACCACCTTTGAATGGTGACCACCTGTTTATGTTGACCACTTCTTAGTGTATTGTTTTTTCTAGGGTAAATTTCCTTCATAAAAATTCTCTGTATAGTGACCAGTGACACCTGTCTATTGTGTACAGTGACCAGTGTGTGTGTTGTCCTTTTTTGCAATTTTTACATTGCCAATGTACTGTACCTTAAAAAGTGACCAGATAACGGATGACTCACGTTACATCTTACTTTAACTTTTGGACATGATTATTCTGTACTTTTTTGGTACGTGTATTACAGTCCACATGTATAAGTGCAGTGTACATGTTCATTATTTTAATTTAATTCAGGTATTCTTTGTACAGTGACCACCTGTGTACAGTGACCAACATTGCATTTTTTGGTGGTCAATCTTAACAGGTTTCACTGTACTGTAAAATATTTCATTGAATGCTGAAAATGTCTAATTATTGGAATACTGTTTAAAACATGCCAAGGAAATTTGGAACGGTATAAAGAATCACTATTAGTCAAAATTAGTCAAAATTACACAGATCACTATTGGTCAAAAGTGTAGCCATGCACATACACCCGCCTATGTACCGTTAAAACGTGTCCTGCGCTCATCATGAGATGCTAATGCGCATATGCAAGGTTTTACGCGGAATGTTTCACCTAGCACAACGCATGCAGTGGCGC
>JAQGBX010003126.1:0-18145 GCA_034698745.1 Megaphyllum sjaelandicum
CAGTCCTTGCCAAGGAGCATGGCGACAGGCAGGGGATCGGCAATGGCGATGCGTGGCATTATGTGGTCAATTCTTCCGACTTGAATTCGGGCGGTGAACCAACCGGAAGGCATTATACGACCACCGGCGACTAGAAAATCATTACCCTGCCAAGGGTAAATTGTTGCATGAGCGGGAACCAGTGATTTGCGGATCATGGTTATGTTGGAGCCAGAGTCAGGAAGAGCATCAACTACCGTCTGGCCGGCGATGGTCACCTGTACGAGGGACAACGATGTCTGTGCGGGTGTTACGCACATTACAGAAGAAGCAGATGAGGTTTTAGAAGCTGTGGCGGTTTTCGGATGAGTTGACGGCGCTGGCGTGAAGGTTGGGGCAGTAGGCGACAATTGAGCGCTTAGTGGTTTCTTGCCCGGTGGCGCTGGTTGGGGACAATTGTATGACACGTGTCCCGGTTTACGACAACGATAACAGACCATGTCCTCGGGTTTGTCCTTGTGCGGATTGAAAGCGGGGATGTCGGTGTTGCGCTTGGGAAGTTTGTCCTTCTTGTCATCCTTTTTGGGGTCACGTCGGTCATCTTTGTGGTCACGTCGGTCATCTTTGTGGTCATCCTTGCGTGGGATGTCGGATTTCGGGTCGTTCAATTTCAAAGTACGAAACTGGTCGATAAGATGAGCTCTGTCCACCAGTTCAGCAACAGAATGGCACAAGGGGGTGGCAAGCGACAAAGCACAAACACGATCGGGGATGTCCTGGATGATCATCGTAACTCTGTCCAAATCACGTAATGGGAAAGGAGATTTTTGCAGCATGGCGTTCTTTTCTGTGATGTAAGCAGCAACTGTTTCGTTCGGAAGCAGCTTACGAGCAGAATTGTATGCGATGAACTGTGCTGGATTCATCTGTTGAGAAAAACGTTTGCAAAGGGCGTCTTTCCATGATGTCCACGTGGCAAATAACTGGCCATCGACGGTATGCCAGTGGCGTGCCTCACCAGTCAGACGTGTTGATGCGTTGAGCAGCGTTAATTCCGGAGACCATCTGGCACCGGTTGCCGTGTTCTCGGCTGTTCGGGTCCATTGGCGCACGTTTTCGGTGATGGCACCAGAAAAGGTAGGGATGGATTGAATGGCATCATGAGAAGAGACGATCTGGACAGCTGAAGGTTGCAGACGTTGCAAAGCATCGACAAGTCGGTCGATGGCTGATCCAGGCGTGGAAATTGGGGCACTTCCGGTTGCAGGAATTGCCACGGGTGCGGTGCTACGACTGTCAATTAAGCACTGGAGTGTACCTGTTTGACGACGATAAGAGTTGTCCGAGGCAATGCGGAGAGCAAGATCCTTCTTGGATCCGTGTGTTGGTAGGAATCTGGAAGCAGCCTCTGCGATGAGGACATTCTTCTTGAAAGATTCGAGAGTGTTCGGTGCGGAGGAATAAAGTGTTGTCACTTTTGGGGCAGGCTTGCCCACTGTAACAGTCTTACATTTAGGCTTGGGGGTCAAGGATATGCGTTGGTTGCGTTGCATGTTGATGTCCAGCAATTAAGTTGGCATAAACAAAATACACAGGCGTGGGTTGAACAGTTCAATGCGGGGGTCGTAACAGCTCACTTTCCAAATTGCTGCGGACGGTGCAATTCGGTGATGAATGATGACCAGGAGGTTGTAAAGTTCAATGGCGTCCAGCGGTTTGACAGGCAAATGAAATGTCAAATGGATGTTTACCAACCATAAATCAGTTCAGCACTTGAAATGTTGATGTTTAAAAGTCGACTGCGCCATGTAAGCACTTCAAGAGGAACTTCATTGATGATGGAGGCGTTATTTGGTGAATTAAAGATATTTTAATTACTTACAAACGACGTGCGAGCGTACATAAACAAAATGCGAGCGTGTGTGTAATGCAAAACACAATAGCAATAGGCGGGAAAACGAACGTGAAGCTAAATTGAGAGACGCCATATTGGGACTCTCACGTGTAGCGCCATAATGCGAGTCATTCCATACAAAGGGTATGGCATCGGACATATTTTCTTGTAGCAGTCGTCTCCGCAAAAACATTGGCATGAATAGGCGCTATTTTGAAGTTCATGGGGCAACTGTGTTGATAGTTGGATCTGACCAATCACCCTAAAGAAAAAAACATGACTAAGCCAGAATTTCAACAAGCCTTGCACAAGACGCGTACACCCACACACAAGATGACTAAGACCGGAGCACAGGTGCCAGATAAGACTAATAGCGCCCTCTACTGTGTAGGCGGACAGGCCAACAAATCCCTAGGAAACCCGTGAAAACAAAGAAAACTCTAGAACCGGGACACGTAGGTGACCAAACCAACTAGAAAAGGCAGGTCAAGCACCAGAGAACCTGCAGGACATTAATCAGGAAGCTAACAAGGTTGAACTTCGTCGTGAGAAAGACTTGGAAGTTAGGGGATCTCCACCAACTCAACCTCATGATTTATAGCTTCGGGAAGCGGGCCTAAAGCAAAATGATGACTGTGACAGCTAGCTTCTCCACAGAAGCCTGGAAATGCCGATAATGAGATGCAGAGCAAACTGTATAAAAGGAGAACCATTTCCAGAGCAAAATCAGACATCGGGAGTGCGGATAAGAAGAAGGTCGTCTCCATGCTGGACTAACTAGTAAAAACTTGCTGTTCAACATAGGAACTCTGCTGTGGTAAGAACTACATCATTTCTGATGTTTTGGGTTTAGTTAGGATTTAGTGTATTTTGTATTGTTAGGTGTGTAGAGTTAGGACAGTTAAGGCTCTTATGTGTGCATGCTGTAATTAAATATCACATTATTGCTCGTATCCATGTAATATCATTTATCCGTGCAACATTAAAATGAATATCGTAATTCGCCAATTTCTCGACTATGTCTATTAGTTTACTTACCTTTTTAGAATAATTAGAGATTTATAGAAAAGTACTTCAGATCAACTCCAGGGAATTCTACACTACCATAACCCCTTGGAATCCCGACATTTGTGCCACCTCTACTTAAGTAGCTCAGAATACATACGGGTGAATAACAAATTTGGTTGCAGCGGTGGGATTCATTTAACATAAGGGGATTACCTGGGATTACCCCAAGAATTAATTAGGATTGACCGAAATAAATGGGAATTAAATGGATTAGAGGATTAACAGATTAGGGATTAGAGGATTAACTGCAATTAATCGGGATAAACCGAAATTACTTAGGATTAATAAGGATTAACCGTTCTCGGAATTTAAATTTGTTCAACACTAGTTGCACACAGTATGGAAATTCATTGATCATGCATGTTGTACCAACTATTATTACTTTCCATGTGAATATTGGAGTAGAGCAGATGTATGTGCTGCAGCAAGAATACCACTTCCTGATAGGACCTCTGATACTTATTTGAATAGCTTGTTTAGTTCATTATAGACCGAAAGCTAAATAAAAAAGCTAAATAAAGTTAAATAAGGCTAGTTTTGAAAATAGGTGATGTCTTCATAAGTACATGAGTGCAGCAGTACAGAGAAAGCAAAAAGAACCAGTTGCAAACTTCATGAAAGCTTGTTATTTTGCTGCGAGCCAGTCTGACTATGAACACCAAATTAACTAGTTTTATTTAGTGTCATGAGCAACGGGTCATTGGCACTAACCCTGGCATTCCTAAAGGTCGCTTACTTGAATATTTTTGTGAATTTCTGCTAGAATGTGAAGCATGCAGCATGCATGCCCCGCATTTCGACAGTATTTTATAATGCGGCATACTAGTGTGTGTCGGGAACAGTTACAGTCCGTCTCTCTGAGATGTCACATTGTTCTGACAGTCAGTGACCGTTGTCACTGGCTGTGATTCTCCGTTATAGTATGTCGCATTGTATCTATGTTAACGCCCTGATTAAATACTATCTGAGATACATGAAACGTCTAGCCTTTATTATTCGAGATGCTCTACCCCCTGCCCGGCCCTGGTTTGATCTCGCCGCCTTGTAGGATGTCAAGAACCGGACATGTGCATCACATGGTAAAATTAGTAGCAGAGGGCGCAGTAGACGCGCTTAGGGCGTTCAGAAGCCAAAGAAAAACAAGTAGCTAATGCTTACAGTTGAATCCCTATATTCCTAGTTGTTCATTTCAGCAAAATGTTACTCACTATTAATCATAACAATTAAAAAGTGTTCCAAAACAACTTGCAGGACCTATGGTCCATGAAATGTTGCTAGCTCAGCAACAGCAGCTCAAGTGATAACAAAAACAAGATGGCGCTCATTAAGAAAAAAACTGTCCCTTACTAGGGTCAGGTACAAAAACAACATAAAATTGACCACAGCACCACCAATCCTAATTTTGATTAGGGTCGAGTGTAAACCCAAAACAAACACTATTCACTCAGCAGCGCCACCAACTGGTGGGGCGGGGCACTATGGAACAAATCCTAACTAGATTATCAGATGACATTTTATCCTAACTACCAACACAAGGGCAAAGCAAAAATAATACACATTAGGATCTATGCTTAGAAACATAAAGGCATATATAAAAGGTACCACAAGTGTATAAAAGAATTAAAACAAATAAACCTCTCTTGTTGTTTCTCTAGCAAAAACAAAATCAATAATATACCAGAACCAAGAAAAGAAGCACCATATAGGGCACTCACCAGGCACTCCCGCCTTCCAACCGCCACTGGAACCTACCACATGAGGAAGGGCTCACCATTAGAAGAAGCACAAGGAATGCCCTCTGCTTAAATTTGTTTTTGTTTTCTTTGATAAACTTTTACGCCTAAGCCATGCTACCCTTATGTGTTAAGGATAACATGCTCCCCCGTAGTGTGGCTTTATCCGGCTTAAAGTTTTACCAGCACCTCAAATACGGGGTAAGGGCCTCAATTTTGCAGGCCAAGAGAGGTTTTATCAAAACGTCCTCAAAGTTACATTTAGTTCACATAAAGTGTAGTCGAAAGAAGCCCCTTCTAAAATGGTCCCTGACAAACCGGAGCTTCATTACAAAATACTTTGTCGTGTGTTTCTCGACCTTGTTCTTAATAGCATGGATCGCCAACTCGTTGTCGAGGAACAAGTCTGGTTCCTGGATAGGATAGGGCAATATAGTTTGTACCTTCTCCAGGAATCTGCACAACCTAAGCAATTCCTTCACTAAGTCGACCGAGGCCATCAGTTTAGCCTCCATGGTCGACTGTGCAATCATAGTCTGACGCCAAAACCTCCACGACACCAGGGACTGGCCGATCATCACCAATACGCCTGAGATTGAGCGACTTGTATCCACATTAGACACCCAGGATGCATCAGAGTACGCCCTGACCCTGGTATCATGGCTTCGAATGAGAATTAGACCATTGTGTTTGGTCTGGCGTACATAATTCACCAAATTCTCGACCTGATACCAGGCTGTCATAAAAGGCAAACTGCTGTACTTTGCTTATTTATTTACTGCGACCAATATGTCAGGTCAAGTCATCTTGGCAAGATACAGCAATAAGCCAATTATGCTCAGATATGAATACGGGATCGCATCCCCCACACAAGTCATTAGTTCATGGGAGAACACGGTTCCTACTCGGAGTGATTCCTTTACTTGTTTTGTCAAGATCATGTCTAACCTACTGCTAAGAGCATCGATGTACGCCGCCCAGTGCATAATTACGCTCCCGTCAAAATAATCTTGCTCAAATTGAATACCTAGAATGGTTTGTACTGGGCCCAAAACTTTCAAGTCGTAGACCCGGGATAATCGGTCAACTACCTCAGTAATCACCCTATCCGTCTTACCTAAAATTAACAAGTCATTCAGGTAAGCCATGACCAGAGCATCCCACCGGAGTCGACAAATGCACTCGACACTGTCAAGTGGGATGAAGTCCTGAAGTTGTAATTCCTCGTGCAACGTCCCCCACCAGCAACGACCTGCTTAGTGTAGGCTATACAACGACTTGTTAAGCCCCCAGACACATTCGTTAATTTGCGTTGCCCCTGGTGGCGGTTCCATCAGGGTTGGTTAATCAAGCGTTCCATAAAAGAAGGCACACTTGACATCAAGGTGGCATGTAAAACCATCTCCAAATACAACTAGCAGGAGCACGACCACACGGACAATGGTGAAATTAATCACCTTTTAAAACACTCATATGTAGTCCCACCACTTAGGCTGTTAAAACCCTTTCGCAACGAGACGGACCCTGTGTCGGACAACTGCGCCTTTCGAGTCCCTCTTACGGGCATATACCTACCTACAGCTGGGGACACGTTCACCCTGCTGAGGCGGTACGGACTCGTAGACGTTACGCTCTTTGAGGACCTGCAACTTGTCCTTTATCGCTTCCTGCCATTTGTAGGCATCCAGGGCCACGTGAGCCTCAGCAGCAGGAGTAGTGAGATCCGAAGACCGAGGAGCCGGTTCATCGAGAACTTTGGGTTCCGGTTTGAGGACCTCGATGTCTGTTTTGTCAGATGGGGCATTTTTTATCTCTTCCTGAAAAGTATTTTTAGGGGAGAAGTCAAAGACGTCTGGATTACATGAGAGGTTCTTTTTTTGGCAAAAAATAGTAACATCGTTTTTCGATTTAAGACGTGTATCCCTATACCGGTTATACATGTCCACGCGACTGCCCTTCGTGCGAGCTTTGAGCTCTCGCGTCCAGACCACTGAGGGCATTTGTTGTGTTGTCATGTTGTCTGGCATCAACGGTTGTTGTCAGGAAGCGTCTGGGTCACTCCGAGCAGAAACAGTCGGGTCAGTCTGGGGGGCCCTCGAAATATGTCCATCTAGGACATCTCGTCCAGGCTCTGGCACTTATATTTTAAAGTGCGATTGTTCGTCAGGAACAGTCCTAACACCTCCTTCCAGTACCTTGGCCTCACTAGACTCAAAAACCTTGTCAAAGGTCGGGTAATAGAATTGGTACTCCTTAGTGATCTTGGCGTAACTAATCAAAATTCCTGATCGTAAAGTGTCTCCGAGCTTCCCTCCATGCTGGGCTGGAGGAACAAACTTATAAACCCTGCTCCCTACCTTACGAAGGTGAGACAGGTTTGATGTTTGCCCCCACAGGTCTTTGTAAGGGGATCTCATGGACAACATCCGCTGAGGCAGGCGATTTTTCAAATACACAAACGTCAGAAGGAATTCTTCCCAAAAGCGAGGGGCTAATTCGGAGTCTTTTAGCATAACTCGGATGGCCTGCAGCACTATATGATTCAAACGTTTGGCCACGCTATTCATATGCGGGGTGTGGATATTTGTACGCATATGCGTTATGCCCTTTTTCGGCATAAAATTATTTCAGAAGCTTTGGAAAAGAATTCTCCTTCATTGTCCGTCCTTATGGCATTTACAGATTTGCCAGTCTGTTCCTCCATCACAGTAATGTATGTGGAGATGTTGTCCATTAACTAGTCCTTCGTCTGATGTGGAAACACCAAACACCAACGAGAATAATCATCGATTATGGCCAGGTATTGTAGCGACAACCTGCACTTGACGGGTGAGGGGTTGGACCCCATACATCTGCATGTACCAGTTCCAACGGCGGCTTCGTGTAGATTTATGTCTGCAAATGGATGAGTTGGACGGCGCATCTTACATTTGTAACATGTTTCGCAACTTTGTGGTTGCTCTTTAAACACAGGCAAACCGCAAAAGTGAGAAGACTTGGCCATCTCCAAAATAGTTTGTTGGGAGATATGGCCAAGTTGCTGATGCCATAGTCATAGACTCAACAAGTCATTTCCGGTCAACCCCGACAATGCTGACGACAATTTATTGCGCAAGTCGGGTCAAGGCACCGCTGCCACGTGGTACAGCTGGTTCACCAACTTGCAATGGAGAACCTGGGTTTCTTCATTATTAAAGACCTGAACTGCCTTCACTATCCCTGCCAGGTGCTGCTGGCAGAATGGCTAGTTTCAAGGCCAAAACTAGATTTCTACGGCTAAACGAAGCATAAGCTACATTCTGAATAGCCATGCCTCTAGTGTAGTCACCTATTTAAGAGGAGAACACCACCACGCCTTTGCCGGTGACCTTGAACGTTATCGAAAAAGAATTTATCTTAATTGGGGTGATCTCCTTCAGGTGAGCAAACCACTTACGGTCATGGCTAATGCTCATGCCAGGACCGGAATCCCAGGTATACCTATCGACGTCTGGTCCATCCGTGCTTATTGCCACCACATCCACACTAGTCCAGTCATAAAATCCGTCAACATTCATTATGTCAAAACCGCTCCAGTCTTGAGGAACGTCTACTGTGTTGGAGGCAGCATTGCCCTTGGACCTGCCTCCACGATGCCTTTAACTCTTTCCCTTTGCGGTGTGGTGGGTTGAAAACTCAGTCCACTAGGACTTCCAACAGAAACTGGTTGAAAGGGTTGGTGGGGGTGTTGTGGTTTTGCCTCCTGCCTTGCCTCAGATGGCATGACCCTGCATTCATTGGCCAGGTGGCTAACTTTCTGACACCTGTAACAGGTCCTGGTTTCTTTTAAATGGGTCCCTGTTTGGCCTGCGCCAGTACGCTAGAGAGAAGAACGTCTTCAGTAGATGCAGGTTCTGTCGCGACCACACCAATACCATTGGTGTACCTCAAGCTGTTCGCTTGGGTGATAGAGGCCTCCTTGACCCTAGCAGGAGTAAACTCCGCGTCAGACCACGTGTGTCATAATGAGCGACACAAATTTGCATCGCTATGCCAATGTCGCTCGCGGGCGGTAGGTTGATAAGTCTTTTGTATGTGCAGCAAGACTTCTTTACACTTTTCTCCCGAGGAGCGCTGGAAGAGGGTTTTTCTAATCCTGGGATGTACGGAAAAGAAAATTGTGGAGTACGCCTTCATGCATTTCCGCTTGAACATGGCTCGCTCCACCGGGGTGGCGGTCGAAGTAAGCTCAGTGCAGTCAGAGGCGAGATTCTTGGTCAACTCTTGATACATGAGGGCAATGTCCAGTTCCTCCCTCCAGGTCGCATAGTTGGCTACCGTTATAACCGTAATTTTTGGCAACCTATCACCGGAGGGGAAAGGCACGCTGAATGAGTCAGCCATTTGATCGCAAATTCCGAATTTTGCTGACACACTAATCGTTACGTCAGGCTCAACCTCACGACAAAGAATTCCGTAAAACTCTATGCCACCGTGCCACCTAAACATGTAAACATTAATTAGTAGAGTTGAATGCTGAACCCCTGTCGACCCACAAAACCGGTGACTCTTAGTGCAGGGTTTAACCTAAAACAAACGGATTACAGAAATACCTTCTCTCCAGTGAGATGCCCAAGCAGGGCTAGGGACTGAAGAGTGCTTAAAAAAACAATCAAGCTACAGGCAGACAGCAGGGTTGCTTGACAGAACAGCATAGTAAATTCCTAAACGGCAGAAGGCATCACGGGCAGCGACAGGACAGATTGGTGGACTACCAAACAGCTCCAGGCAGCATAGATAGCAACATGACAGACTGGTGGGCTACCAAACAGCTCAAGGCAGCAGGACAGCAGTCCACATAAGCTTAAACAATTAGCCAATGCTCACAGTTGACACTTTTTATTCCTGGTTGTTCGTTTCAGCAAAATGGTACTCACTATTATTCATAACAATCATAAAGTGTTCCAAAACCACTTGCAGGACCCATGGACCATAAAATGTTGCTAGCTCAGCAACAGCAGCTCAAGTAATAACAAAAACAAGATGGCGCCGAGAAAGAAAAAACTCTTCCTTACTAGGGTCAGGTACAAAAACAACATAAAATTGACCACAGCGCCACCAATCCTAGTACTGACTAGGGGCAAGTGCAAACCCAAAACAAACACTATACACTCAGCAGTGCCACATTGAACAAATCCTGACTAGGTTATCAGATGACATTTTATCCTAACTACCACCACAAGGGCAAAGCAAAAAGAATACACATTAGGATCTATGCTTAGAAACATAAAGGCAAATATAAAAGGTACCACAAGTGTATAAGAGAATTAAAACAAATAAACCTCTCTATTTGTTTCTCTAGCAAAAACAATCAATAATACACCAGGACCAAGAGAAGATGCACCATATGGGGCACTCGCCAGGCACTCCCGGCCCCCAGCCGCCACCGGAACATCCCACATAGGGAGGGGCTCACCACTGGAAAAAGCATAAGGAATGCTCTCTTCTTTTACGCACAAGGTATGCTACCGTTCCTCGGTAAGGATAACAGTATCTATGTTAACGCCCTGATTAAATACTATCTGAGATACATGAAATGCCTAGATTTCATTATTCGAGATGCTCGACCCCCTGCCCGGCCGCATTTCCCCTGCTCACCATTGCAGACGTTTTCGGCCGTCGATTTTGTGTTTTTGTCGGGCAATTTTGCGGACATTTAGCTGGCCTGACTTCAGCCTTTAGATAAGTCGAAACCAGTGCTACCAAGTGGGGATGGACGATTCTGCGTAATCCGTGATCACGTCAGCTGCTAACTGATAAGTTTTCTTCGGCTGTGCTGCTTGTTCGTCAGCTCAATCTTGCGTTCTTCAAAGTCTAGACTTTTGGATTCGCTTGACACCTGAACGCTAAGAAAGGTAGTGGACGACTCCTCTTTTTTTTTCGGTCATCAGTTTTGTACCCTGGTTCAGCGATTTTTTTGCGGACGTATGTGTTATCCTCTAGTTAAGAATAGCATGGCTCGTGCACCAAAAAGGTTATTAACATTAAGGGTAACGACTGGGAGCAGAGAGCGCCTGTGGGTGCCTCACCTGACCCTTCCCTCGATCCCTTTCATGATGTCTTTTCCATTATAACCTTTTTGTGTGGGCACCCTCCCTTTTGTTTGCATAGATCCTAATCTTTTGATCTAATATTTCGATTTACATTGATACTTAATAAGATTCCCTTATTGCTGTTTAATTGTTTTGTTTGTTTTTTTACGGTTGATTAGGATCTAATGCTTTTTGATACCCAAGTTAGGGTGTTTTACCTTGTTTTAAAACTTGCACCTGACCCTAGGGTAAGTTAGGATGTTCTTTTTGTACCTGGCTCTAGGGTGAGTTAGATTATTTTGTTTTATACCTGACTCTAGTTGTTAGTTGGGAATGGTGGCACTGCTGTCACCCTTTTTCGTTTTGTACTTGTGTGTAGCATAGAGAAAAGTTTTCTTCCTGGGTGCCATCTTGTTTTTGCTGTTCTTTGTCTCTCAGCTCCAAATGAGCATGCATCCAGAGCTATGGGCTCTGCCCTCTTGTGTTTTTGAGTGCCCTTGCATTGTTATATGCCATGTGTCTTTTGTAAACCTCAAGGAGCAATGAGGAGTTATTGCTATGAAAACTTTATTGCAAATAGTGAGTAACATAAAAGGAGCAATAAACCTTTGTTTTATTTTTCCATGAATTTGGGTGTTTTGGACCGTTATTGCTTGCTCAGCCCAGTGATTGGCTGTGCCCCTCTGAGACTAACAATGGTAGCAGAGCGTGATTGAGCCCACTGCCTCTGTTACTGAGCTGTTCATCTGCTCTGTTGATGCTGAGCTGTTCCAGGCCAGTGCTCATGCTGCTACCAAGCTCTTCATGTTGCTGTCCATCTGGAACCATTGGGAGCCCACCATTTTTCTTGCTGTTGCTGTTTTTGCTCCCGTTGCCGCTCCAGCTGATCCTGTTGCTGTAGCTGTTTTTGCTTCTGTTGCTGCTCTAGCCGATCCTGTTGCTGTTGCTGTTTTTGCTCCGGTTGCCGCTCCAATCGATCCTGCTGCTGTTGCTGTTGCTCCGTTGCTCCAGCTGATCCTGTTGCTGTTGCTCTTTTTGCTTCAGTTGCCGCTTTAGTCGATCTTGTTGTTGTTGCTGTTTCCGGTGACTCTGCTGCGGACCCTGTGGTAAAGTGGACATCCGCTCATTATGACGCTCCAACGGATGATGGGACTTTGATTATGGCGGGATGTCTTGTGGCACGTTGATGTCAATCTGATGGTTTGCATAGTGGTGCAAAGTTTGATTTTCTTGTTATCGTTGACTTGATTCTTTGCATTCGCTAATCCTTGCTTAATGGTTTTCAGGCGCCCTCTGTTTTCTAGTGTCGTTTTTTTGCCCTGATAACCCGTTTTTGCTTTCAGGTTAATATGTGCACTTCTTGTTTTCAGTTCTGCAAGCCGACAGCGGTTTAGCATTCCCGCGTTATTGATCATTCTTTATCGCTTAACCTTTTGGTAGGGTTTCAGGGTGCTGCGACGAAATACTTTGACGCGTGGAGCTGCCGACTTATGTTTTTGCAGCGAGTTTGCGAAATTCTTCATCAACTTCCAATCCAAAAATGGCTGATGATTATTTCAGGGTACCTTTTTCCTCCACTGATAGGTCGCCAAAATTTTGGTCCTGACTGAGACCAATTATGCAAACTGAAGGGAGGAATTAGATGTTGCCTTGATGTACCAGGAGCTGACTGAGTACGTCGCTCCTGAGCGCAGTGATCTCCCTTCCACCGCCACCCAGGTGGAGCAAGAAACGTTCAAGCGCAAGTGCATTAGGGCGTAATCTACGATTTTCTTTTCTGTACACCCTCGGATCAGAAAGACCCTCTTCCAGGGCTTCTCCAGCGATAAGTAAAAGGAGGTCTTGCTGCACATCCAGAAGTCCTACCAACCCACTTCCCGCAAGCGATGTTGGCATTCGCGCTGCCAATTCGTTTCGCTCCGCACGGAAGCGAATGAGTCTATTAAATCCTACATTGCCCGGGTAGAGCGTGTAGTAACTCTCCTGGAAGATGCAGGTCCGCTAGTCGATGCGATGGAACAAGCCTTCCAGATGTTGATGGGGTTGCCTCCCACCTTCAATCTCAATATTAAGTTGATGCACGCATGGTCGGAAGCGGAGTTCACTCCAGCCAGGGTCAAGGATGCCCTAATCGCCGAAGCCAATAGCCTAAGGTTTGCTGACGGTCTTGGCGTGGCCGCGACGCAGCCTGCATCCAGTGACGACGTCCTCCTCTACCAGCGTACCGGTGCAGGGCCAACAGAAGCCCATTTCAAGGAGACCAGGACCTGTTACCGATGTCAAAGGGTTGGCCACCTCGCCAACGAATGCCGGTCTGTGCCGTCTCAGACCAGGCAACAGGGGATACCGCAATACCCCCCTTCAGCCGTTTCAACCGGTTCCCGCTGCAGGTCCTGGTGGACAGGGTTCTCAACCCACCGCACCGCGATGGGGGAGAGGTGGAAGACGTCGTGGGTGCAGGCCGACAGGTAAAGCGCCCCCAACGTAGTAGACATTCCCCAAGAGTGGGGCGGCTTTGACATCATGAACGTCGACGGATCCTTTGACTGGACTGGGGTAGACGTAGTGGCACTGAGCACCGACGGACCAGACGTCGATCGATGGACCTGTGATTCCGGTGCTGGAATGAGCATCACCCATGACCGTAGGTGGTTTGCTCACCTGGAGGAGATCACCCCGATTAAGATGAATTCTTTCTCGGGCACATTCCAAGTTACCGGCAAGGGCACGGTAGTGTTCTCCTCCAAGAATTTCGTCGATGCCAGATAGGCTGGTGATAAACATTGCTGGAAATTCACAAGTGGCTATGTATTTTGACTAGGCAATCGAATCATAGCCTGGTGCCATGGTAAGCAGACCATGATGGTGATGTCCACTGAGGCAGAGTATGTAGCAGCATCACGCACACTGCAAAAGAGCTCCTTTGGCTGCATCAGTTGCTGAAAGATTTAGCAGCGCTTACAAGGGGTGCGACCAAGGTGTCTGAGGAAACCAAGGCTGCATCAAACTCATAGATTCGGATAGATGTGGAGCTAGTAAAAAGCACTTAGATGTCTGCCACCATCAACTACAGAATCTACCAGAGGACGGAGTTTTTGTTGTGCGATATTGTTCCTCCGATTAGATACTGGGGACATCTTAACCAAATCATTGCCACATCGCCAGTTTGAAGAGATCTCCGGGGAACTGGGGCTTGAAGACCGAAATTACACTTCAGGGCAGGGAACTGATGCACACTCAGACTTATGGCGGAAGCATATGGCAGCGAGAAGGAGAGTCGGTTTATGGTGCCACCGCATGTCCATTGCATGAAGCACTTTAGTTTAGGCGTTAAACAGGGTGCACTTTAAAGTGCCTTTCAGGGTGCTTACGTTTTTTTCTTTTTTGTATTAATCCTACAGACAACATTGCGGACATGTAAATTAGCATAATTTTTGTTTAATTGTTTATTGTTTTCACATAATTTGCTGTAGCTGGTAATACTCATGATAGCCATGAAATATACTTTGCATTAAACAAACTGTGCAATGTTTTGGTTAAGAATTTCAACAAAAATCCAGCTGAAATTTGCAAGAATCTACTGGCATAGTATGTTCTAGTACATTAATTGTGGCCAATCTCCATGATCAACCTTTAATTTACGATCACATGCAGTTGTATTTGGGAGTATCAAAATTGTGGATTGACTGTCACAAGGCCACCAATTCCGGTGTAAAATTTTACTTTCAAAAAGTGTATGACTACTATACCTGTATATTAATTGTGAGGCCCACATTCCGTTTATTGCTAAGGTGTAAATTATGATAGGCCTGTCTTATTTTAAAATGTGATTTACCTTTTTGTCCTTCAGCTTTTCGACCATATCCATCAAATTGGGAACATGGATAACGATATCATCATCTGTCTTGACCACAAAGTCCGCTTCCGGACAGTACATCTGTGTCCATTTGAGCCCCATGACAGATTTCAGACTCAGATGCTTGAAGCTCTCTGTGAAATTCTCTTGGACGATGTCGCCATAAGCATAAAATTCTTCATTGACAACATCTTGGATAACTGTTGTCTTAGCAGCACCCAGCATAAACACCACTTTGAAGTTCAGAGCCTTCTGAAGCATGGGTAGAGCCCATGTCTCACGGATTATCTGCCGCCTGGCTGCATTTTTGGCATCAGATTCTATGAAGACCAGGGCATTGGTTCCACGCTCATTGAAAAAGCCCTTGCAGGAATCTATAACATTGGTAATGTATGCGAACCGGTGCGGGTTGTCAAACTCCCCGTCGTGCACTACGACATCGTTTGGTAGGACCTTCCAACCCTGATCGATGGATCCGTTCCCGTGTCTTAACAGAAAGAAATGTTATTAGATCATTTGTATTATCGTGATACTACAATGAAAACATTCGCTTATACCTTAGTCATTTTCGGCGAAAAATGACCAAAAAGTGACGTCATTTTCCGACCTGTTTTTGGGTGGTCATTTCTTGGGCAAAAAATTACCATAAAACGACGTCATTTTTTGCAAAGTTTTGGGTGGTCATTTCTTGGGGAGGGGGGGGAATGACGTCATTTTTGGTCATTTTTCGTCAAAAAATGGCCACCTGACGTCGTTTTATGGTCATTTTTTTGTAATTGACGTCATTTTGCTATTAGTACGTGCACGGCATCTACTGGTTTATAGTGAACAGAGGGTCGCGATCTACTCTCCATAGTGACTTTTTACAATTTTTGGCAATTGTGGGTAAGTATTAATTGGTGACATCACCCATCAAAGTATCTAATTACCAAGATTTACTATACCGTAATTTGCGATTTTAATAATCTTGTTCCTATATAGTGTCCTTGGTGAAAAAAACCATAAAAAACAATAGAATTTTTCTATTGGTCTTATTGGTATTTGGGATTTTGTATTGGTTTTAATTGTTTTGTATTGATGTCTATTGGCAAATACTGTATTTCTATTGACTGGATTATAGACACCAATAGAAACCATTTCAAAACCAATACAAACCAATAAGACCAATAGAAAAATACTATTGTTTTCTATTGTCCATGTTCCAAATATTAATAGAAAACAATAGGATTATTCTATTGTTTTTTTACCATTGCCTACTTTAAAATTATCAATGACCAAATGACCAAATATGACCAAAATTTAATACCGAAACATAATATTTGAATTGAAAATTTGTGTACTTTTATGTTACTATAAAGTCGATCAGCATTTGTTTACTTTCTCTTAGGGGCCATTCAAAAGAGATGACCTCAAAATTTTCCTAAAATTTGACTCTTCCCTACCCCCTGTCCGCATTGTTACCGGTCAATCAAGACCCCCCTTCCCTTATTTGGACGTCCGAAACTTTAAAAAAAACAAATTGTATTCGGAAAATTTTGAAAGTTTGGCAAATTTGTATATTCGGAAAACGTAAATTCTGTACTCTGAAAAAGTAAAGAATTTTGTCGATTTGTTCTCAGAATCTCAGAATATTTTCAGAATGGCAAATTTCTCCTCAGAAAATGTTGAAAATTTTAAAGTTGTACCCGAAAACAGTTGAAAATGTCGAAGATTTATGCGTGGGGAAAACGCGAAAAATGTTTTAAAATTTTTCCTCGGAAAAACTTTGAAATTTGTGCAAATTTGTCCTCGGAAAAACGTGGAAATTTGTGCAAATTTGTCCTCGAGAAAACTTGGAAATTTTTGAAAATTTGTCCTCGAGAAAACTTGCAAATTTTTTCAAATTAGTAATCGAGAAAACTCGTAAATTTTTGAAAATTTGTCCTCGAGAAAACTTGGAAATTTTTGAAAATTTGTCCTTGAGAAAATATTGGAAATTTTTTGCAAATTTGTACCGGAAAAATTTGAAAGTTCTGACTTTCCCAGGTTTTCCAACTCTGGAGGTACCCTGTTTACTGACATTTGCAATAGATAACACATCACCTAATTGCGATATTGCCCCAATTTCCCTTTTACTTTGTGAACTGGGTTTATTTGGCATTTTTTTTATCAATTAATCGTCCAAGTTGGTCATACCCCCTTCCTGCATGCCCACATTGTGTCCATGACTCAACCAATGCCCCCTACCCCCTCCATAAGGACGTCCTTATTGAATGGCCCCTTATAAAAACTACGTATATCCGCAACGAGTACTCGCATAATGGCAATCCCAGAATTTCTGAACAACAATATATACTAAAGCTAACAAATAAAAAATCGATATAAATCGATATGTTCAGATTTTTCAAATCCACACCCTAGCTTAATACGAGCGTGTGTTCCGTGAAATCATATTAGCTGGACCAAACGTGTAATTGCCAAATATTTATTGGCATTTCCGTTGGCTTCTGAATGGCCAGCTGTCCAGGGGGTCTTAGATTTCTTGCTTGCCCACTCATCCGAATGAGTAATACAGTTGTAATGGTCTAGCAAGGTAAAGGCGGCCCACCTGCACCTTTTTTCTCGTATTTTTTGGGGGCCATTTCTCTACCCCCATGCATCGTCTAGAGTGGGCTAGGGGCTCTCCCTCGATCGCCAGTGTGGACAAGGGCCATAATTTTTGGCCTGTTTCCCCATTGGCACACATTATATCGGTCGTTAGGACGGGGCGCGGATGTTGACTACACTGAATTAGTCAGGGGCAAGAGTAAGAGCTATTTATGACTCCTCAACTGGGGGTGCCAAAACCAATTACAACGTCACATTTGCGCTTTTTTCTTTTTGAGTGGAAGTACTATAAAATCGCCCAAAATGCGTCATCCTAAACCTAATAGATTTGTTTAACGAAGGGAAAAGCAGACAGAAAATGAATCATTGACGTTTCTGTAAACTAACTTATTTAAAAAAAAACTGACTGAAGATGGGAATTGAGTTATCTTATCAATTAAAAATACAGTGAAACCTGGAAAAGTGACCACCTTTGAATGGTGACTATACCTGTGTATGTTGACCAATTTTTAGTGTATTGTTTTTTCTAGTGTACGTTTCCTTCATACAAATTCTCTGTATAGTGACCAGGGACCACCTGTCTATCGTTTACAGTGACCAGTGTGTGTTGTGCTTTTCGCAATTTTTACATTGCCAATGTAATTTAAAAAGTGACCAGATAACGGGTACTATATAGGTACTATAAAATCGCCCAAAATGCGTCATCCTAAACCTTATAGATTTGTTTAACGAAGGGAAAAGCAGACAGAAAATGAATCATGGACGTAAATTCGTGAACTAACTTATTTAAAAAAAACTGACTGAAGATGGGAATTAAGCTATTTTATCAATTAAAAATACAGTAGAACCTCCTAAGTTGACCACATCCATATGTTGACCATCTCCTTATGTTGACCAAATTTTCATACATTGGTTGGTCACCATGTTAATGTATGGGAGATGGACATCCATATGTTGA
>JAQGBX010003127.1:0-18144 GCA_034698745.1 Megaphyllum sjaelandicum
GGTTCACCCCCTTTTTTTTTTTTTTTTTTTTTTGTCAAAGCCAAATCCCTTATTTTTTTAGTTGAAATAGCTGGACCATTTGTACCATTTGGTACCATTGCAGAACGTCTGGCAATAATAGTCTCTCACCACTTCCGGGGGCAAGTATGTTTTAGAAGGTGATGTTGGGGCAAACATAGATAGTTTCTTCAGAAATATACAAATTGAAAAGCATCACATATGGAGCAACGAGCAGGCCTCAAACGAGGTACCTACATGTATTTAATTATTTTTTCCTAAGGTTGAGGCCTGCGCCAGCCGGTGTGGTCGGTAGGAGCCTCGTCACATAACAGAGGTTTCATATAATACATGATCACAAAATCGAGGTTTTACTGTACATGTATATCGATGGAACACCTCCGTGGCTTTCTTGTTCCAGGCCCTCGCAGATTGTTTGAGCCATGATGCTCCTCTGTATCCGGCAAACTTGTGTTTCTCTTCCTGGTTCCTCATAACGAAACGTTGAAGTCTCTAGACGTTTAACTGTTCGATAACCTTTAACCTTTTTGAGGTTTCAAACCGTCCTGTAACGATTCTCCGTATCCTTTCGAGTTTCATCTCCACCAAGCAACGCTCCGGTTTTGAGCCATTATCGAAAGTAATGCCCACCAAAAACATCATGCAGGGTTGTAAACCTAGTTCCAACCAAGGTAATGCCTATATGCACCTATCGAACCACTTGGAAGGGGGCGAATGCTCGACGTTTTATCCAGGCACATCCGCCAATTTCAACGCTTTTTTAATTAGATCGATACGTTTAGACAGTTTACAGAGAAAATGGTCTGTACTTAAGGAAAGTAAGTGGCGGCGGTAGAACTGACAAAGAGACCAAATGCCAAGGTCTAATATTGGCCTTTTACGTAATATGAGCATTTGTAAGCCGAGTTGAGCCAATTGAAATGATAAAAGCAACGTTGAATTTCCAGCGCTCCAATCATGGAATCCTTGGAACCGAGCTGCATTGCCACAAAATTGGCATTTCTGGGATTTGCCTACCAACATCCGAGGCACCTAATTGTTGCTCAACAACGTCGATTAGCGCGTTTATTTCTCGCCAACTGCGATTGTTGCTTCTCTGGACTCATCGTGGTGCGAACTAATTACTGGAGACCACCACCAGACCATAGAATTTGTCGATTCTCCGACTTTATGTCCATGTACAGTATGTGCTTGCGAAGTTTGTGCACGCTTCAGAATTGTAGCAAAAATGAATGTTGCTCTCCAAGCCCTGGTACAGTGGAACATCATTAAGACGAACTCGCTTAATACGAATTTCTGATAGTGCGAAGTAGTTTCCAATCCCCGTCCTAGGGTAGACATCGTTTATTGTTAATGGTCTGTACTTATTGGTCTGTGCAATTTCTCCTTTGGAACCAGGGTGGGCAGTATCTGGAACAAGCGGCCTGCAAGGATAGTTATGGCAACCACATTGTCTGAGTTTAGTTCGCTGCTGAGGTCAATCAATATTGTGGATTACACTGATTTGACATTTTAAGTTTTAATAATTTCTCTGTAAATTGTCTGTAAACTGTAATGCTTCAGGGTAGTTGTCTGGTATATCAAACACCCATTCTATCCCTTTCCATACTCGGAAATAAAGTTATTATTATTATTAATGCAATCGTTTTAGACGCACTTGGGCATTTGGGGGTCGTATACCGAAAATTTAAATAATATGAAAATTCAACCCACTTTTCCACCAGGGGACAAAGGCTGCAAAATTAAGCAAGAGGAAAGCGTGCAACACGGTTTCGTTTGCAGTCATGAGTCAGAACAAATTTCATCAATCCCAAGTATATAGTTTCACCACAATTGAACTGATCCAATTGACGGTTGAGGCAAAATGAACATATCAGAAACTAGAAAGAATTGAAAAATTGCTACTACTTCCTGGTAATAAAATCGTACTTCATTTATAAAATGCAGTGATCGTTGATCGTGATTTTTAAGATTTCAAAGATCTCTTTTTTTTATTTCACACAAGTGTATAGAACTGTACGATGGATTTTGGTTTTTCGAATTCCTTGAGCTATATCAGTACATGCCCAGATTTTTTGAGTTTTTAAGCTTTGAGTCAGACGTTTGAAAGGGACATTTCATTCACGCTTGCTTTTGATGGAATTGCCTTTGTTAACCAGCTCGCGTCCGCCTCCACTTATACAATAATAAAAGACGTCAACGAACGCTGTTATTTTTGAAATGTGGGATGCCACGTATACGCATCCATTTTCACCAGGGTTTTGACATCATTGCTCCCAGATGGCGCAAGAAGTGCGAAAAGAAACATGTATTTCTCCGCATTTTGCAACGCCATCTTTTGACTTGTGAAAAGTTGGACGGAATGAGGTCGCGGTGCCGTTGAAAACTAACGTCTTTTACAGAAGTATATTTCTGAAAAATCATCCAACGTTGTCAAGGGCACATGTTATTCATGGTAAATTCGGGAGAGAACAGGACCATTTATATTAAAACGTAATAAAAAAATATTTCGATGTAAAAAAAAAGTAGCGCAGTTTCTATAAATTATGACTTTAATATGAAACCGCGTTTCCAGAATTGCATTTGTTGCGATAAGATATTTATCCTCGGATGCTACTTGACGATGACATATGATACTGGAAAATGCCATCGCACCAAGAAGAGGGGAAAAATGTAATAAGGAACCTAATTCTGACTTTCATGTTTTCAATGGCAAAGGAGAGTATTGCGCAATTTTTGCCCAAGCCCCTTGTGACCCGGTTCTGTAAGGGTAATTGACGCCTTCATTGGCGGCGTTGTCCGTTTTCGGTCAAATTTCGAATACAATGCTCGTTGTTTGAGCAATTGTTCCACATTCTTCTTCATTCCCACATATGTTTGTGAAATTCCCATTGTATAGACCTATTCTCATCGCATCTGGTGCGCAGCGCCGTAATTGAGAAACCACGCAACCACCTGGTGACCAACCACCCAAGTTGTAAATCAAAGATGCCAGACTTTGCAGAGAAAAAAATAGCACTCCAAAGGATTTTTCTGAATTTAATTCGCAGCGTTTCTCTCAAGAGGCAATTTCTGTTTAGATTTTATGATACGCATCTTTATGTCGGCTTGCATCCTCGCTCTTAAAACTAAAGGACAGGGTAATCATATACCGTAGCTTTACGAACCGTGCTTTGGCAGTCCTGTAGTCAGATCACGCGTACAAGATGGAACCTGGTTGAATTTTTTTTAAATTTCAAAATTAGTTAACCTATTGAAAGGTTATCTCTGTTTTTAGATCAATAATTGCATTCGTTTTTCTCACTGTCTTCATGACAGCCAATGTGCGATTCGTAAGGCTTCTGCATGGGTCACCAATTAAGGTGGTACCGTTGGGTCATCGACGGTGCCCTCATACCCCAGGATAGGCCTGCATCTTACCTGGACATAACTTTACATGACGTTTGAAAATGGCTTCACCATTCTCGACAGTACAATAAATGACAAACATGTAGTCCTATCATTGTGAGCTACAAGTATTGATCATTTCACAAGACCATTAATTGTCAAATTATTTCTATATATTTTTTTTAATTCGCATCATGTTATAAGCTCGACATGACGTCATTGGATCATGCTATTGTAGTTGGGACTATGAGTTGGGGGTGGGGAGATTTGGGGAAGACATGGTTAATTGCCCCATAAAAATCTTAAAGGGAACACTCAGCTTGAGATTGATATTTGAAATTTTCCTATTGAGTCAGCCACATTGTAACATGTTTATTGAAGTCAGGTTATGTTCATTGGTCCTATTTTGCGTCAATAACGTCACTACACCGAGTTACAGTACGTTTCTCTAACGTACTGTACGTTGGAGTATGCACGCAATTAACTGCTATAGGGGGTTAAACAATGAGCATGAATCAGTTGTTTTTTTCCAAATATTTTTTAAAGTCAATGCTTTAATTTCTCAGAAAGCAATAGAAAATAACTAGTTTACACTGCGTAGGCCTACAGTATGTACATTTCTGAAATATCGTCAATCTTAAACGAAATACACGCCTTCATCATAAAAAAAAACTTCTATGTCACTCAATGTAAAACCAACGGATTTATTAATCGCATTGGCTGTACGATAAAAATAGGGCTGGATGCTAAAGACAGCCTTGCTACGTCTGCCAAATTCCTATAAATGCATCCGCAGTTTTCCCACAAAAACGATTTTTCTTGGAAAAAAAAGTCATGGAAAAGAACTGCAGCGCAGCTAGAGGAGGCGTTTTTCACCGAAAAGATGAGTTTCTCTGGTGATTTCATGCTCCATGTTCCATGCACTAATTTTATAAGTGCGTAACGGTTTTACACTTTTTTCCAACTTCGGTTCAAATTTGGCAAAAGAACTACTTTCGTTCAGCTAGACATTCGAAAGCGCCCCATGGCTTAATTGGCAAGCGTTGCGAGTGCAATCATAAAAAACGATGTGCTAATGAAGCCAGGCGTGCATGTTTAACGATATGTACGAAAACGTGTTTGCATGGTTCCAGACCTTGGCATAAAACAAGTCTGATTAATAAAACTGTTTCGAAAATGCGGTGCTTTTACAAGAAATAAAAGCTGTATTATACGAAATCACAGTCATGTTGACAAACTTTAAGTTTCGCACCTCAATGCATGCCTTTAAAACTATTCATACAAAGAAAAGATGTATGTTTGTATGCATGTACTGTATGTGTGCGAAGGTTTTTCATGGAGCGTCTTTAAGATGAAGCGCCTTTAAGACAAATTGCTGAAGTGGTATGGGGCGCTGCGGTCATGTTCCCAATATGGCCGCATGGTTTATTAATTAGGCCTCGGGATCGATTATACTCAATTGGAAAACAGGTGAGTGTTTCTGATTTCTTTTAGCTTCCCCGGTTGAAGATGGGCTTTACAGCTAGGGTACTATACGATGACTTGCAACAATTTGGAAAGATTGATCGTAAAGATGCAAGAATAATTATTATTGTTATATATGCAGACGGTGCAGTCATTAAATCGGGATATATATCAGTATAGAAAATAAAATACCAAACTGAGCATAGCTAAGCATGTTTAAAATGCACCAAGATGCAAAATAATTCTGTGCACCAAAATAAATATTTCAGAACTTACGAATGACAAATTCTGCAGTAATATTAAATTAATTAATGTAATTGTTGCTGTAGTATTACTTTGTCTGATGGAGGAGTAGGGATATACAGTATATACATGATATGTTGATATTAAAATGAATTCTTGTTGATTCATGCAGTTTCTTTCAAAGTGGGTTTCTATCTATATTCTTACAGTTGGGGATGAAAGTAAGGCCATTAAAAACTTGCTCCCTTTTCTTCGAGACAGTGTAATCACTTATAAGAATGTAATTAAATTAAGAATTATGTAAGGAAAATTATGAAAACATGACCTAAATCCTTGCTTTTTCTACTTCAGTAACCATCCCCGACGCTGTTTGCTTCACTTTTACGCTATCAGACATAGCCGGGACTAAAACTCGACATATCTGTTTGTTTTCATATTCGATCCTTGACATTTTTTTTTTACTGTTTCTACAACATGTAAATTTGCTACGTGTACTTGCAAACGGTATTAACGCAATTTATGAACGATCCCGCTTGCAAATTTGCACCTTCACAGGTGCAAATTTGCTTGATCACAAATAGTGAGTCAGACTTGTTGATTTTTAATTGCGCTATTACGGGCAAATATAGAACATGTCCCGTTGGTTCCTATCAAATCACCATTTCCAACTCTAATTGCACCCCTAATGACGTTATTGCACCACAGGTTCCGGGACTGATTAAACTCACTTTCCGCGATCAGTTGAGTTTTCTAAAGTAAAGAATTTTAAGATATGTGATGAAAAGTCTGAACTCACTCCGATGATGTCATTATACGCATCATTCCTCGCAAAGGTAGTAACTCGTTTTCTACGGAAATATTTCAAAGTTGGTATTAGCCATAAAACCAAACATTTCAAATATATCTTGTTTGCGTATACCAAAAGCCATGCATAATTTTGGAATTGCGAATTTCAATTTTTTAAGTTTAATATATAAGTTACTCAATAACATTAATTTAAAATAAGAGCATTTTCCCCCGTTTCATGCATAGTTCTCTAGATGGTGCTGTTAAAATTCCAACGATGTTTTAAATTAGGATACTTTATCAATAACTCGAATACAATTCTTAGAATTTTACTTTCGTTAACTAATTTCACTCTTTTACCGTAAATATTTCATTTCATACCTAATACTATCTTCGGCATGGGCCACAGGTAGAGACTCTGAACAAATATTTCTCGAAAAATATGCATTCTACTCTGCAATTTATCGCTTGAACTTGTACCTTTTAAAGTGTGGAAGAACTACGTGATGCAGACCACATATTTTTTTTTATTATTTATTCTTTGACAGTTTGAGAGCTAGCGTATGAGTCGACATGACGTAGTAAAAACATTTTGGTGACGTCAAAAACGGGATGTGCCTTACACACGGTATGATAAGTTGATCTAAATATTCATATGGCATAGTAATCGGCGTATTTCGAATGACGTCAGAAACTAGGAAGATTCCTTTTATCTGACGATGAGGAACAGGAGGTCTAAAAAAACCAAAAAATCGATCCGACTCCTTCGGACCACCCATTTATGTTCAACCAAAAGCCAGTCGCAGCTAGGACGCCATTTCTGAACGGCCCCCGTGGCATCACTGGTAATATCCCTTTCCGCGAAATCGACCTTTCTCATCTGCGGCTATCGCGTCATTGGCTGCTTTCCTTGGCCACGTGCTTTTGGAAACGGTACCGAATCCGCTGGGAAGAGGCAGCGTGGTTCAACTTGACATTCTGCAAGTTTTCCAGTTTCGAGTTCACTTTTCTGCCCAAATTCGTGCAGTGCGAACGGACTCAACGCTATCCGCAGCGAAGGGTTTTCCCGCCACTTTCGCACTTTCGCACTTTCGCACTTTCGCACTTTCGCAAACCCTCGTCGGTACTCTCGCTGAGCGACTTTTCGCAACTTTGCGTCGTTTCGAAAAAGTTGGCCCGAAGTTGTGTGTAGAATTCGCGAATTAATAGTGACTTGTTCGTTTTCCTGAGGATGGGATTATGTCTGGATGAAGTGGAAAACAATGTGATTGCAGGCGTCTGTCTCCAAGTTTCTAACTGAAGAATTTCTGGCTCGGGATCAAGCATTTCAACATTTTGTCATCGAATCATTCAGGTAGGATTGCGTGCCAACGTTGTCTCGTTTTATACCGTTATTATAGTTTACTACTATTTTGCGAGATTAAGAGGTGGATGTTGATGCGGTGTAATCAACGCGATCAATGAACGACCTTAAAGGTTGGTCGACAGAAAAAAAAACTGGGACATTCCCTATTGAATGACTTTTTATTCGTTTGACCTTTGCCTATATAAAAACAAACGTGAGGTTCAATGTTGGGGACATGTTTTGATGAAGTTTATGTGCTTGAGAAAGTTATATCTGTGCTATTTGTGGCCGTAAGCATATTAGGGGAACTCGGAGTAACAATTAATTTGAAATTTAACTGGACGTCTAAATTATGTTTTGAAAACGCTATCGAACAAATAAACACCTGATAACTATTTTTAATTTGTGTTCCCGTTTTCGCTAATTCCTGAATTCCGCAAGAAAATGTTTTAAATTGCCAGTTTTTTGTCAATTGTTTCATGTTTTTTGGATGCAAGCATGGTACAATTTAGGCAACATAATTTTTTTTTCAGAATGCTTTTTGCGCTTATCTAATTTTAAATCACTTCGCGATTTGCGAACTTGATTTGGTATTTCTTGACGTTTTATCATCATTTTTGAATGCAACAATAAATCAAATTGCTATTGCGTAATTTTGGATTATTTATAATCCCCGATTTAAGTTTGTGTTTCACCCTATTTGTTTTATTTTGAAATGATTAAAAATGGTATTTGTCAAAAATAGTTTAGATAAGGTGGTCTGTGTGTGGATCGCAACATTTGCAAATTATGAATATGAAATTAATTTTAAACTTAAAATTATCAAAGTTTAAATTCACCTAAATGTCATGTACAGGTACATGTACATGTATATGAAAACATTTTAATGTGTGGAAATTTCTTGTTGGAGCTCAAGTAATTAACACTGAATAATACATGTACATTTCCAAAATGGATGTAGCTTATAAAACAATAAATTGACTTTACGCCCGGGTTATAGAATAATTTAAAATTGTCGGATAATTCTGTAATTTTTACATGCGAATTCGAAATTCTATAATTTAAGCAATTTATGATCAGCTGCATTTTCAGTTTTCATCAAAGCCTGCAACTCGAACACTTGAACGACAATCATACTGTTTGTTCGGGTTTATTAGCCTATATGTAATGTACGGCAGTTGCACCATGCATCTTTCAACTGATATTTTTTTAGTGTCAATGACTTGAATGGTGTTAGTGGTGAATTCACAATCAGTTATGGGCAAAGGTTTGATATTGCAAACAAAAAAATAAAGATGACATACAGTAGGTTTAATTGGAGTGAACACGATTGAGTATAATGTCGCTATACTTAGCTGCCGTTCAAACGTCACGTTTCGTTGCATGGAAAAAAGGAGGAATTTGCGAGGAAGGAGTTTTTTTGGAGTTGGAAATGAATCCTCGAAAAATGGGATTACCCCTAATTTTTTTTCTAACATGCTTGACAAAACATGTTTGGCTCGGGACCATGTTTGTTCCTGGAAAATCAGTCACTGTCATTGATAAACGTGTATACATGTACATGTATACTGTACGTCAGTAAAAAAGACACGCAAAAACAACTACCCGAAATTAGGAAGCCTCGATAGGGGCATTCCCCCGAAAAACACGCGTCGAGTGATAGGAACTAATTGGTGTAGCTGGTGGCTAAATACAGCAGAAATATGCAAAATGAACGAATTATGCACGATGAAGAACATATGCGGGTTGAATCTGTTTTGCATATGGAAACGTGCGCACTTTCCACGTTTACCTAAGAATTACCATTGGTTATGTTTGCACCCTCAGCATTAATCCAGCAAAGAAACAGAGATAAAAAAACGCTAAACGAGTGCGTTTTGAGGTCATCGAAATTTGAACATTGCGAAGCAAAACCTTTGCTGCTCATCAGGTCATCCGTTTTGCATATGGAAACGTGCGTACTTTCCACGTTTACCTAAGAATTACCATTGGTTATGTTTTCACCCTCAGCATTAATCCAGCAAAGAAACAGGGATAAAAAACGCTAAACGCGTGCGTTTTGAGGTCATCGAAATTTGAGCATTGCGAAGGCAAAACCCTTTGCTGCTCATCTGGTGTTGCACTAGCTGTTGAACTTTGTCTGGAGACACCAATTGACTCGTTGGTCATTTTTTTTTCATGAAAAGAGCATTAACACTCATCGTTATGGAATATGGTTATCGTATACACCATTTGTTGTTGGTAGTTCTGAGCCATCAGCGCATTCTGGATACTGGACTACTCTCTAAAACCTCGAAATTGCTGTAAATGACAGCAAAATGTTTACTATTTTACACATTTATTTCTCGCGTATTAAAAACTGCAACATTGAACGAATTAACAAGACGTTATGTAAATGTTTGCATGCATGTACATGATCCTCAAAAATGATGATGATGAAAACCTTGTTTTTATTCTTAAGTTTAAAAACTGAATTTTTGACTAATTGATGGAACCTGTTCCCTGTTTTCGAGATACCCACAGCGATAAAGGGCATTCGCAGGAAAACTGTCAAGGCTGGCTCGAGAAGCGAAATGTCAGCAACTGCATCCAAGGGTTGAAAGCCCCCGCCATAATTGACAAACCTGTAACGAGGTTTTCTCAATTCCATGCATCATCATTAATTTCGTGAGGATTTTGCTCCTGGACTCTGTTCCTCTACAATTCTCAAATGCGAGCACGATCGAGTATAATTGGCAATTGTAGTATGCCCTTTATATCGAAATAAACAATGTTTTTTTTCTGGACATTAACGCAATTATTCTGGAACATGCACATGCATTGCACACACATGTAGCCTACAATGTACAGTATACACCGTATGTATACTTTCGTCAATAGATGAGGATCTGGGATAAAGTGCAAACTGCAGCCTTACGACGCATGCAGTTTAATGTGACGTCAGATTTTATACGCAGCGATTAATCAGAAAAAGCCTTTCTGAAAAGTAGATCACCATATAACATTTCAACATTCGTTATAAAAGACGTTATAATTACTTTGTGCTAAACATTTCATCCGATTAGTGCATGTTGCATATAGAACTAAATGTCTATAATTATAACACCTGCTAATATTAAGTATTTGATCAAAAGAGTGAATACTACATGTAATACTTCTGTGAATACTTCAGTTATCACTAGCAAACTGACGATCAGCATACATATTTTTCATCTTATAACGTCAGTGCATGTCAGATTACGGTATAATTGACCATGGGTCTTTCCTTGAAGCGAATCTTTGGCCGGAAATGCATATCTGATAATTTCCTGACGCGACCGGGAAAGTGAAATAAAGATTAAAAGTTGAGCAATACTTAAATGACTGCGTCTTAGCTTTCTATCAACTTGTTTCTTCAATGGTTAAAATGCAATTTGTCATTAACTATCAGAATATATAATGCGTTGTGCCATCTACAAGTATGCGTACTGTATATACAGCATGTGCAAGAACAAGCAGAGCTAGTAGTAAAGGATAGGTCACTTGTGGATCACTATCTAATTTTTTTCAATACCAATTGATAGTTTCATTGAAATTTCTAGGCATAATTCTAGAATCTTAATCTTTTTTAATATTCAATATAAGAAAAATCCTTATAAATATTCAACAACCAAGTTAACGAAATTAACTATAATTTTAACTTCCGTCAAAACTTTACTTCGTCATACTCACACCGCCATCTCTATCAAAATCCTACATACAAACTAAAGGTGCATGGGAAGACACCGAGGAAACTTAAACTGAGACTTTGGTTTCAGAAGCAGGAATGCAAGTTTCCGAACCGTGCTTTAGGGTGCGTTTACGTTAATTTACATGTACACATTGTTACCACTTTTTGACTCCCCCCCTCCCCTAGGCGGACAGTGGTAGACAATTGTTACTTGCCCCCACAGAATTTACATGTACACTGCATACCCCCTCCCCTCCCCTTTCATGAATAAAACATTAAGTGCATGTTGATTTTGTGCACAAATTACATTTATTAATGTTTAACAATGAAATGATTGTTTTTAATGATATAAACCTTTGTAGGCTACTATAAAATACATGTAGCAGCCTAAAAAAGTTTAATATTTTTTTCTTCCTCCCAAATTGGGTCCATTGTTGCATTTTCCACAGAAACCACTTCAGATTTCAATTAATAAAAATTCAATTATCAAAAGTGAGGTGTATGTGTCCATCTGGACATTTTTCGTATACCACCCCCCCCTCCTCCCTTAGATTAAAAATGGAGTACATAACAAGCCCCTTCCTTCCCCCCCCCCTCCTCCTCCTTGGCTGTCTATGTAAATTATGGATGGCCCCGCAGTTTTGTTAACTGAATTTCCAATTTCGGACACCAAGTTGCGTTAAATTTTCCTCGGTGTGCAAGTATATATCTACCTTAAAATAATGTTGTAATACATGTACTGATAGTCTATAAATATATCACTCAGAACTGCTTGCCAACAAACTTTGATTGCTCATTGAGGTGTAATTTCACCTCCTTAATATCGACAACTTAACCAAAGCAAGTTCACGATAGTTAAGCAAGTTAACCTTGATTAAATTAACAGACACCCGCGGTTTGCCATCACGGGGACGATTTACCGAATTTAATCCGTTGATTTTGGAGCTGTGCGTGATGTTTGCTCCGACTGCCAACCTCGTGGCACAGTTTCAGTTTTGCGAAGCTTCTTTGCACAAGTGCGACGGTCAGGGGCAAGCAAACGCTGATTGCTCGCAGCTGCTGCTGCATGTCGAGTCCCATTTTATCCACAGTATTTAGGTCTGCGTTAACAGTTTCGGGGTTTTTTTTTATAAACTTTTCAAACCTAATTGCGACTCATTAAACGGAGGCGATAGAATTTCACCAACTTTCAATTTTTAGCTATTCTGTACTTCTGCGCAGATTTAGAATCAGTTTAAAAATACACTTCTCGGAAGGCTATATCAGCAAACAAAGTAACGTTTTATTCAAGTTGCACGTTATCGAGAACAAATGCTTTCGACATGATGCTTTTCCGCCAGTTGCGCACTGATAACAAGATACGGGCTTTTAAGGATACGCGTTATACTGACATTTTATTTCAAGATATTCGATTTGAAAAATATGTCCCTGGATAGTTATAGGCTCATTTCTCTCGTCTTTAAACAAGCGTAAGCTGTTGCTTACTATCGCGTGACAATCTTCTTACGAAGCGTATACTAAACTGTTCATCCAGAGATAAGGATATGCATTATTCACGCAAGTTTAAGCTCGGTTTCGCCATGCTTCGTTACATTTAATCAGCGAATAAAATGGGGTTTAACGAGATAGGTAATGAAACTGTCTCGTTAGCACATGTGTGCGTGTTTGCTTACCGAAATGAGCATTTTAGAAATGAAAAATGGAAAAGTCGAATGAAATCAGGTTCGCGTGAAAGAATAACAGATAATGGTAAATATTGAAGGTACTCAGATGGAAGCTTTATAAATAGTACTTTTGGTAGGTGCGAAGTGAAGTGTTCAAAAGGAATGCAATAATGGACCTGATATGCAGTGAACCGGATTAAAATTAACAAACTAGTGGCCGCTTTGCTCCATTTTTGCGGATGAACCCACATGGAAAAAAGTGAATTTAAAAATACATTCTGAAATTCACGTGAAAATACGCCTTGAAATGCACGTAAAAATGCATATTGAAATACACGCGAAAATACAATTTGAAATACACGGGAAAATACAATTTGAAATACACGTGAAAATACAATTTGAAATACACGTGAAAATACAATTTGAAATTCCCGTCAAAATACATTTTGAAATACACGTGGAAATGCATATAGGAAAATTTATTTTCCAATATTTAAATGCATTTCACCAATGGACCTTATGTAAAGTTACGTGTGGGACTACATCACGAACCAAGAAATATTTCCTGTCTCGATTTTTCCAGGTTTAACTCCACGATTACCAAATGTGCCATTCTTAAAGCTTCTATACCCCTATTAAATACAGTAAACCTGAAAAAGTGACCACCTGTTTAAGTTGACCACTTTTTAATGTACTGTTTTTTTCTATAGTGTAAATTTGCTTTATAAAAATTCGCTGTATAGTGACGAGTGACCACTTGTCTATTGTGTACAGTGCAGTGTGTGTTGCCTTTTTTGCAATTTTTACATTGCCAATGTACCTTAATAGGTGACCAGATAACAGATGAGTTACGTTACATCTTGCTTTAACCCATGGACATGATGATTGTACATTTTTGGTTTTGTGGTTTTTTACTATACGTGTATTACAGTCTACATGTATAATGTGCAGTGGACATGTTCATTATTTTAATTTAATTCAGGCATTTTTTTGTATAGTGACCACCTGTGTACATGTGCAGTGACGAACATAATTTTTTTTGAGTCACTCTTAACAGGTTTTACTGTTATGTAAAACTGTTAGAGCTCTATCTCTTCGCTGCAAAAGTACAGTGTATCATTGAAACAAAAATTTGTAACTACATGTACAGTATATGGACCACAAGTTTTTAGTTAAGTTTCTGAAGGAAATACAACTTCATGTTGTATAATAAAACAAATGGTCATGTAATCGCGATTCTTGCATCATCGATTTATGATTCGACCACTTGATGTATACTGTATACAACAAATAAATCACATTGTATATTGCCAGGCACCAACTATTTGTTCGTTGAATAATTTTTATTGCGTATAAAGACTTGATTATTTTACATATTCCACGTATTCTTTCCATTTCCCAAAAATACGGAAGTTAATGAATAATAAAAACTGAGATCGCATCCAGCCGGTTGATAACAGGCGCATCCATGCATTTATCATGCACTATAAATGTAAATATGGGTTTAAATATTTAGCTGTTTTGTATCAACTGGCATCTAAAATTGGCGGAATTCTCGAAAGAATTTTTCATTAATTATTTATGTTAGATTGTTTTATGCTCGTTTAAATAACATTTATAGACTCCTGGAAAATGCGCATGCAATGCAATACCGAACAATTTGAAATGGCCAATAACTGGAAGTCTGTCTGTAGGGACTCACCTCTAGCAATGTGCATTCTGAACATTTCTGCTGATGAAATTAAATGAACTTTATAGTTGCAAGCGTGTTCAAATTGGTTATTCTTTACTAAATGTTCTGTAAGGACGCATCTGGGCAATAGAGCTTCATTTGCATACAGATTGCTTTTATCTATCTATCCGTATTTGCATCTAAACATTTGCACACAAATTGTCGAAACTTCGTATCAACTCGAATTCTTTGCAATGGGTCTAATTATTAATGAAATTAAACGATTTCCACCCGAGCATATGTACAGTATATTCGAGAATTTGCCTGGCAACGCCGGAACACTTGGTGGAATTGGGAGTAATAACGCGTGGCTAGTCCCCTCTTTTTATTAGTATACATCCAAGGTTAATTATAGACATTAGCTGGAAGGATCTTTCATAATTCATGCTTTTACCTGGTAACCTATTCATTTAAATAGGGCTGCAAATGAACTGGAAAAATTTGCATTTCCCTCGTGACGTCTTAGTCTCGAAGTGGAACGAAATTTGCCTAATTTTGAAATTGCTTTCATTTGCTCGGTAAGGTAATTTTTTGGAGTTAAGATGGTTGCATTGCGTAAGGTCTTGTAACAATTGCGTTCAAAAGTACATTTAAAAGTTCAATGCGTTTTTAATTGGACGTTTTAGAAGGTAATTGCACGCCTCGTGGATTAAGGATCCCATAATGGACAGTCGTAAATCACTTTTATCCCTCCGAGGCTTTTGTCCAAACATCAAGTTAATATCCATTCATGTACACTGTAAATGGTGTCCCTAAATGGATTGTTATTCAGTCGTTTGCTTTTTTCCTTGCTGAATTAAACATGATGGACGTCAGCATCGATCATCTCATTCCTAACTTGATTTACAAACGTAAACAGTTTAATTAGAAGCGTTATGGCGTGACCACTGGACCAATTGCCAAAAGTAGATGATGCCGAGTTCGAAATACGAATTCTATATAAGGGCCGGTTGCACCAACAGAGGTTAAGAATAACCTAGGATTAACCTACTGTGTAACTATAGGTTAACCCCAGTAGTATATTGCACAGACACGGTTTAGGAAAAAAATTAAGAGGCAGGGTTAAACTCGAGTTATTAGCAACATGGCGGACACTAAAGATGAATCTAGGGAATTGTGCATGCTACACCACCTGGTCACACAGACAGTGGGAAGCCAGGATGCGCAATCTGGCAGCATTGGTCAAAGTTAGTTCCTTTTCTGTCCTCTATTTTGGTTTCAGCAGGTTAAACATGGGTTCTATAACCCTGGGGATATTTCATCAAGAGTTAATTGGTGAAACACAGACATCTAACCTGAAGTTAACCTGGAGTGAAATATTAACCTAAAGTTAGTAAACTTGAGATTTTCACCTAAGTTGCTGCAACCGGCCCTAAAAGATAATGTTTGAGTAAGCTATATACATTCACAATTTTTAGAATTCGCATCGAAATACGGGTGATTTTTTGAGCAACCCAAAAATCGTCTGTAACTTGACAATAAATGGCCCATTGTGTGCTCACTTCTAATTGATGCCATATTAACTCACTCTTAACATGAGTGAGTTAATTTTTGCAATGCATGCATATGTATTGCAATAGTTTAGCATCATAAAGGAATTAGCATTGTTTATGGATCGATTAATGTATTGAATTATTGTTTTGCAAACATGCACTGTATTGCAATATTATGTATTAATGATCGAATTGGGTCCCAACGTACGTTAATTTATCCGAAACGCCATATTGGTAAAATATCACTTGACATTTAAAATTTCTTAAAATTCGTTTGTGAATTCTTGTTCACTGAGAAGTTGGAAATGGCTGTGTTAAAACTTCCTGATGGTCACTTTCCGCAAACTGCTAGGATATTACGAATTCACAGTAGGCCTATACGATTAATAAAAAGCGATATTATCGTCCTGGAAGAACATGTCGTGTCTAATCGAGCAAAGTTAATACGACAACAATTCATTAACTTAGTTGAAAAATCTGAAACTTAATCGATATGCTTTAAGTGCATTTTACATTTTGGCCATTTTGGGTATATGTGGCATGTCACGTGTTTCCGGTGGGTTTTGCGAATGCTGGCTGAATGTGGCCTTCGCTGCAATCTGTCGTATTTTGCATTTCCCCGATTCCTGCAGGCAGCGTTGATGGACTGCCTTAACGGTGTTGACGAAAACTACACGTGCATGCTCGGATAAATGTTGATTTTGATCATATTAACATTTTCTTATCTAGGTTTTGCATACGGAACTACGAAAGATCATGCGTGGGGTCGCGTATATAGCGTCGTTACCTTCCTGTATTAGGGTTTGTACTGAAAGGCAGGGTGTGATCCACCATCCAAAATTTGGATTTAGAATGCAGTTTCGTGAAGTTGCACGTACAACTTGTTCTACTCAACGAAAGTTTCAAGCAAAACGCTAGCCGATGGCGTGGGATTGAGGCACTATAAAAGCCACAAAATCCACAAAACCTGGCTGTCTTGACAATAACTCTCCAGGCGGTTTTCTACCACAGGATAAAACTCAATATTTGTCACTTGTTCTGTATTGCGGGCAATTATGACATGTAGACTGGTCAAACTTTCAGTGACCAAAATAACTTTCATTAATAATATTGGATGGTAGAAGTGTATTGATTGAACGAAAAAAAAATTGCCAACCCAGAGTAAATGTCACCGTAGTTCAAGCGTAAACAACGTCCAAAAAGTCGAAACATGTATTTTCGGGAAGGAAAATCCATAAACTGCAAAGTTTTTCACTAAATAAAACTGGCTTTAAGCCCAAAATTGGTTGTTTTTAGTTGGATTTAGGAATGGGCGTTCATTGATGCAAAGCGAGATGAGCGTAATAATTGTAGCTCGATAATTAAGATGACTTCCGGTAGTCATTTTCAAGCTTCTTAATGTTTCGGGTTGGTGACAATGAATGTGTACTTTCCCTGTGACCTTGAACGTGAATAAACAGGGCTGTTTGCCAGCTTATAAAAATGATCGCTCCTTCTAATTCCAGCTCTTGGATTATTGCAATGGATGCCGGAAGTTGCCATAATTATCAAACAATACCACGATAACACCAGAAATAGTCTTCGGAGAATTTTTTTTTTTTGCGTATACACGTATTCTGGAAATGACTTCCATGTCTCCCGCGTGAATCATGGAATGATGTCTTTCAACATAACCGACAGTACTGATGCTCGCAGATGCAGGCGGCAGTGAAACTGTTGTAGTTTTCAACACCCACATTGCATGGGTTTACCAGGGCAATCTTTGACCCCATAAAATATGGGGTGCTTGTATTCATTTTTTGGCAATTCTTCTCTCGCAATGTTTTGACTTTCTAGTCTCAATGCCCCTTTCTGGAAGCGGGAAGACGACATCCATACATCCTGAAATCGAGAGTTCTGACATCTTTCGTCGGTTTCTCATCACTCCAGTTTAGACAGCGGTCTTTCACGGCGTGCCAATATATGGTGTATATCTTTTCTATTAACCGCATGATGTCCGGAATGGCATCTGGCTTCGTTCCAGAAGAGTTGCTTTGCTTTTTACCATCCCTGCGCTGATCTTCAGAGGACGTGTAGACACAACGTTCGGAACACCTGTCCGTGTTTAGCTTTGGCACGGTTCCGGTACATGTAAGCGATATCTGGGAACGTATGGCCTTTCGGCGCAATTTGCATCTATTTCAGCAAAGGCTCAGAAGTGTTTCCTTCGCGCTTGACAGGAGTCTTGAGTAGGGGAGACCGGGGTTAGATGCATCAGTTTTCAAACTTTATTTTTTTCCTGGGTAACTTATGCGATTTTTTCA
>JAQGBX010003128.1:0-18139 GCA_034698745.1 Megaphyllum sjaelandicum
GTTTCACACGACCGCCCCTTTCTGAAGCCATGTTGCGTATCAGTGATCAGTTCTTGACTGTTGAGATGGTTAATCACCTTCGTATAAATAATGTGCTCTAGAATTTTACAAACCACTGAGGTAAGGAAAACTTTCTATTTTACTAGTTTGTTGGGGGTCTCTGTCGGTTCGTTTAAACGCGAATTTACTGTAACACGTACCGCATTTTATTGTATACAACCCAGAACAACATTTAGTCAATCAGAATTCGTCAGATGCTGTATTACAAATTATTGAAAACAAAATTGGTAAAAATTTAAATAATTTTTGAAAATGATCCAAATCAAATAAGCGATTCAAAGAAACATTTTTTAAAATAAAATTTCCATAAAAACTACGCTTAAAAACAGTTTATCAAAAGTTACGAATAATTACAAATGAAAAGAAAAACATACATGTTCATGTATAAAACTAAATATTAAAACACTGGAATGTAAGGAACACTTAGTCTAAAAGTATTTTTTTTTAAATGTTCCGTGATAACTTATCAGGTGCCTGATTTCATATCTAATCAGGCTACATTGCTTATATTACTCGGAATATCGGGTGACTGAGTCACTTTTAAAATAACAAAGAAAGCGTTACCATTCAGGGTGTGGATTCTTAAAACTTCAAGATTTCGGATCGACGGGGGTATGTCTTAATTACAAATTGCCATAGTTTTAAGTAGCTTTATTCGTTAAAAGAAATCTAGTTCTTTAAGATTTAACATATTTGATAGTAACGCGTTAAATTAAAAACATCGTAATATAAATTTACTTCATGAAAATATATCGATGGTAGAAAGCAAAAGGGCGTAACCTAAAAACAGAACAAAAAAGACACCAGAGCATAGTTATGATATCCTGTAAGTGACGTTATTCATCAGAATATTAATGGGTGACGTCATTCATCAAAATTTTAATGGGTGACGTCATTTATCAGAATTTCTGTAGATGAAATCTTTTGGGACACTTTATAAGACATCCGTTTTACTTCAAATAAAATTGTACTTGTTCTATTTTCAAGTATTTAAACTCCATCAATTACAAGTAAATGGTGCGTTAAGCGCTTGAACACCATCAAATCATCATCAATACTTGGAAAAGCACAGGAAAATATAAGCACAGTTTGAAATACGTTTTATAAATTGTATACGGCATTTAGCGTTTGTAATTTCTCTTGTTTTTTTTATTTGTGAAAACGTAGATAGAAAATCTGTTCAATTGATTTTGGATCAAAATGTAGCCTAACTGCACAATCTACTATAAATTTCTCATCTCCAATAGAGATTTCGCAAGCAAAATTGATACCTTTCAACGAACGATTTTTATTATTTTCTAAACTTCATTATTTATTCATTTTAAGGCGATGTTATTGTAGTCTTCAACTCACGTGTGAAGCAGTTTTCACTGAATCAACAGAAAGTCAATTCGTTGTAAGTGAAAAGTTAATTTATATCGCATTATATCGGGTACTTTCATAACGAGCTTTTTTTCAGTCGCTTTTGACTGAAAAAAACTCGTTATGAAAGTACTCTTTACTCGTAGTTATTACCAGCAATTTCAAAAGCCATTCCTCATAGAAGTCATACTTACATACAGTATACTTTTTAATAAAATCATTAGGTAATATTTGACTCAAAAATACTTACTCTTTAACGTCAAATCTAACGTTTAAAAATTTCTGAAAATATAAGACATTTTAGAAAAGCATTACAGTTTTTGCAAGATTTTAGAATTTTTTTTTATGTTTCGAGTAACCTTTTAATTTTTTAACAAAACGGTTTTTTTTTAAAGTTGTAACTTTATAAAAGCTTAAAACAATACAGCATATAACAATAAAACATGCAATATTTTCTTCTTTTTCAGAAATGGTGATCATCTTCTTTATACTTGATGGTAAAGACATTTCATATTGACAAGCATCATTATGGAAAATAAAGAGGGAAGGACCCTTGCTGGAGCAGATAATATGCACGGGTTTTATTACCAAACAGCTGTCTCTATCCACTACTACTGTTTGGGAAGAAAGCTGAAGAACTTCCACTTCATCCCAGAAGCCAAAGATGCTGGAGTTTTCGACGACATAGTTTTCCATTATGTGAGCGAAGAAGCGGAGAAGAAGTATTGTCTAATACAAGTGAAACACACTCTACCAGAAAAAGGTAACGGAATAAAAAAAATCACGTCTGAAGAACTCTTAGCAGAAAAAGGCAATTTTGCACTGTCCAAGTATTTCAAATGTTTCGTGGAAGATCTTCCTAAATTCTTGCAAGGGGTTTCAATCGAGCATCTCATCGTGTTTACGAGAAGGGATTTTGACATTCATGATTTCAGGAAAAATCATATTACAGTTTCCGATGTCCAGTCTACTTGTTTAATCCCAAAAAACTCGTACATGTTAAGAATACCGCCAGATATTTCTCGGAGGGTTATCCGAAATGCAGATTTGAAGTCTGACAATGAAACTTCTTCGAAGTTGTTGGACAAATTTCTCGGGCTACTTGTGTTCGCCGTAAATCAACCAGATTACAAGGAATTGGACAATGTGGTGAAAGAGGAAGTAGGCAGAGTGTTCAATTTAAATGAACCAGAAAATGGCAACGTCTTTGACAAAATGCTAGGGAGAATGTGGACTTTACAAGCGACGAAGGATCACAAAGAAAAGACACCTACATCAATTGATGATGAATTTAATAATCACGTTAAAGACATCACTGATAAGTATTTTTACGGCATTACATTTTCAACTCGCAAAGACAAGATCGAATTGGAGGATTACTTCACTGAGACCGAGTCGATGACCAAGTCTCTAATAAGCAACGATCAACCAATCAGCAGAATTTTCTCAGATACTCCCACCCTCACGTGTCTGAAAGTTGCTCAAACATTGATGAATATCTACAAGCATCGAGATTATCCGGAATTGTATTTCGCTATTGTGGATCTTTCAACTTTACAGCACAACATGGGACGCTTACAAAACACTTTTAACAGTAAAAAGGAATTTATTCTGGTCATCAAATGTGACAAACAATATGAACTGGCTAAAGTACTAACCGGACTTTTAGTCCAGGCTGGAAAGCCTGAGAAAAAAATCGTTCTCGTGTGCAGTGATAGAGTATGCCAACAAATCGAGTTTTATGACTTTTGCGAATTTCATGAAATGTGCAATGTGGAGAAGTTTTTAAAAACAGCAGTTAACATGCAAGATGAAGAAATAATACTCGAAGATATAATCAACGCAACAGATTTCGGAATCTTGAAAAGCAACGTTGCCATTTGTGATGAAATTGTGGAATTTGGTAAACTATGCATTGAACAGAAGATGGACAACTTCGAAAGTATTGAAAGCTATTACATCGAACTTCTTTTCAAAAAGAATTTCAAGTATCACGAATCCTTACTTCGGAACATTCCAGAAAAAATAGTTTTTGTGTTCAGTGGCTTTGAAAAGCCCGAGCTGGAAAACCTTCTTCAAAATCAGAAATTACTCGTCTTTGCAGAAAATGATACTGAAATAAAAAAACATAATGCAATTCTTCTTAGTAATAAGAAATACATGGACAAAGATTTCGATGTTATTTGTTCTAAATTAAAATCCGAGGATGTTCATTGGCTCGTCAAAAAAAACAATTATGTTTTAGTGAATAAATCTGTTCATAATGTTACAGTCACTATGGATGCACTAATAACAGAGAGCAAACATGTAAATGTTGTAATCGGTCAACCGGGTTCTGGAAAATCGGTAGCAATTACCAAAATTATGAACAAGATCAAACGATGCAATCATAACTGCCCGAAACGTTGGACTATAAAAATAAACCTTCTGTCATTCAGCAAAAATCTAGAGGAACTTCGAAAGCAAGGTGGGCAAATAGATGAAGATGCCACTTTGGATTTTCTTTGTCAAGCGGAAGGAATGAAGAAATGTTGGCAAAAAGAACTGCTTCGCCATGCCATGAAGAAACCAGAATTTTGTCAGCTCTTTTTCGATGGTTTTGACGAAATTTGCCCAAAATATGAGACAATCGTGCTTCAAATATTACGCATCTGCAAAAATACCGAAGCTACCATCTGGGTCACGTCGAGGTCACAATTTCAAATAACTTTGGAAAATGAACTGAACTGTAGCTCATACAGTCCAATTGCATTTTCGAGTGCGCAGCAAAACTCGTTCTTTAAAAAATATTGGAGAAATGCTTTGGGAAGCAGTTTAGAATCAAATTCCATAAGTGAAATGTTCACAATCACCCGCAGGTTTCAAGGAACTCGCATCAAATTTGCCGAAGAATTAATTGGCATTCCTTTGCACACTTTGATGATCGCCGATATCAGCATAGGTATTTACCGAAGTAAAATCAACGGTGGCAATGCGTCAAATAGTGAAGTCAAATTTAAAGACATAGATAACATTTTGTCGTTATACAACATTTTCGTTGATGAAAAATTTGTGGTCTACTGCAAGGAAAAAACTGACTACTGTGATGGCAGTTCAGGCATTGCATATGTTAGTCGTGATTATGCATCGATGATGCACAAGAATGCCGCCTTACAATTATTGTTTCCAGAAGATTTAACATCGTTGCATTTTGATCTTGATGGAGAGGCTGAAAGGGCAGAAGAAATACAACGTATTGGGTTATTTATAAAAAATAACGATCAGTTTCATTTTCACCACAGAACATTCGCTGAATACTTCATTGCCAAGCGTTTAGGCGAAATCCTGACTGACAGAAAACGCTACAAAGAAAATGGGGTGAAGTACGCCACGGTCATTAGGTTTTTAAAAGAGCAGTACTTTGCAGAGACGAACAGGATGATACGCATTTTTCTGGATCTTGCAGTTGTTTCTGCGGATATTCACAAAGCCATCATCAACAATGATCAAGTAACAGCAATTCGCTTGGTTAAAGCGAATGAAGCGTGCATTTGGCAGCCAGATTTCCTCGGAAGGGCTGCGGCACATTTATCAGCATTGTATTCTGTGTCCATCTACCAAAATGATTATCCTTTTTTTGATTTTAAAGACTCTCATTTCATATTTGATGTTTTGCAGCATATCTTTGACACAGTTGAAAAGAAGATTTGTCAAACCGACAAACTAGAATTTAATGTTTTGTGTTATGCTATAGTGGCGGCATGTCAAGATAGATCGCATCACAGCAATTTCAGATATCTTCTTAATGAAATGATGAAAACTACCGATAAACCAGAAATCTTATATGAAATTATTTCAAATATTACGCAAATGGACTGCGACATAGAACAAAATCCACAATTATTTTGCGACAATATTAAAAAAAAAATTTGGGAAGTTTTTGATTTTAAGATGTTTTTTGCTAACAACAAGAATGATTTCATAAAGTTGAAATCGCTGATGAGGATGGCCAAAGACGTTTTTCCATGGAAGTTCTATTGTGATGAGTATATTAAAGACATTATTTACACAGGCCAAAATTTCAGAAAACTTCTAGCAGATAAATACATCGATTTATCATATCTAAAGAATGAGAACTTTATCAGAAGGGAAGACTTTAAGAATTGGTTCAAACAGGCCAAAGAAAAAAAGGACTGCAAAAGTCTACGGGAATTCTTTAAGTTTTTTGGCTGTCCAACTGTTTTCACCATCTTATATAAACCGAGTGTAAAGTTTAAGAAAAACTTCGAAAGTGCTCTGGCTATGGTAAAGGAAACATTCGATGATGTGGATATGTGCATTAACGAAACAAGATGCGATAATTATGTCGTGCATTTAGAAAAAGTGCTGTACTATAAAGGTTTTTACGAATTCGAAGAACTTCTTGACACTCTTAATGATGAGATGAAAAAGGATGTTTTTGATAAACTGCATTTTGCCAAAGTTGCGAATACAGTGACCAAAAGCGGTATCTCATACCATCTGCAAAATTTGATACTTATGCCAATTTATCAAACAGACATTGAGAAAATGAAATCGGGCATAGATTATCAAAATCAAATTAACTATTTTAAAGATGAGATAAAATATAGATGGAGTTTGAAAAACTCCATTTTTACAGCTTGCATCAGCGACCAAGAAAAGCAGCGTGTTGAGAAGATTTTAAATCACACACTTCATTACGAACAAGATTCAATGTACACTGAAGAAAGTTACCAGAGTAATTTCGAACAATCGCTGAAATTAGAATGGTTAAATTGTTACCCACTCCAGAAACCATCAGATTTCCACTGGTCACTTTGGGAACATTTGTACTGCCTGGTCATTTGTCAAGAAAATCAATGGCGATTTCCTCCAGATATCTTAAGTAGCTTACAACCTGAATACATTTCTAAGATTTTGGAACACAAGAACGATTTCCAGAGCGTACGACATATTTTTCAACTAGCTACCGAGGAGCAAAAGATACAGATCTGCAAAAGTGGTGGAAGTTGGGAGTTTTTACTACATGCAATTTGTAATTACTTCGATGAGATCACAAACGAGAAATGCGCTCATGGGAGATACCTGAGAAAGATCCAAAATGAAATCCCTGTGGAAGAAAAGAAATTTAAAGCTGCTTTAACGCGTCTTCTCGTTGATGATTTGACCACACTTGCTAGAATTATAACGTTTTTTAGTGGAATGAAACAAGTCGCGATGTTTAGGACATATTGCATTCCCGAAATTCTTCGTAACGTGGACTCTTTCCATCTAGTTAAACATATATTTCAAATGGCCACTGATGAACAAAAAACGGAAATTTGCAGGCACAACGACTGGGAATTTTTTCTTCACGCAATTTCTAAGTATTTCAACGAGATCATGATTAAGAATAACGCAAATGTCAAATATTTAGAGGCAATTCAAAATGAAATGCCATTGGAGCACGAAAGATTTCAGAAGGCTTTTGCCTGTGCCCTTGATGGAAAATATTACAACTCTACATTAAAATTCATATTGATTTTAAAAGAAGATAATCAATCCAAACTATGGAGTGCAGTTTACAAAAACCGTATAAAGATTCTCGAGAGAAAAATTCTTGAGCAAGATGAAAATATCGATGTAGAATTTCTTTTGCACGTAATGGCAGTTGCTACGATCATGAACAATGCAATTGGGTACGATGCGTTAATTTTTCCTTTTAATGTACTCAAACAGTTTTCTTACGAGCAATTAAACGACCTGCTTTGGTACCTTAAGCCCGATCAATATTCGGAAGCGATGAAGAAGATGGATTTTGCACTTCGTTTTCAAGAAGCTATTTGGGAAAAAGATTTTACGAAGTTAAATGAAATGGGTCACAAATTGGGCTATCAGCTGATGCGGTTTTTGATGAGAAACGTGGACCCCTCGTCTTGCGTCTCTTACCTCAAACATATGATCGTGAGACGTTGTAGAGAAGGAGTTATGGCTTTATTGGAGTATATGGGTAGACATTTCGTGGAAAATGAAGATTTTGAATTTACATTATTTTTATATCGATACAAAATAGACCACGGGGAATTTTTCGATTTGTCCGTGGATGAAGAAAATACATTACTAAGTCTGTTAAACGAATACACCGTCCGTCGCTATCCCGAGATAAATGTCTGGAGATATATCCAAATATTATTTGGCAGCTTAACACGTTCTCGTGGATATGTTTGCAAAATTGATTTTAAGAACAAAATTCTTCAGGATATCGCAAAATTGACTAAACTGGATTTTAAAGTTATGGCATAATACATGTACTTGAAAACTAAAAATAGTCGGCGTCAACTCAATAATCAACAATTATTCATGAGAAAAGTTGGTATAAAGATTAAAAAATATTTAGAAAAATTTACCTATGTTAGGATTAGGTAAAAATTATTTAAAACCGGATCCTTTTAATATATAGTAACCTCTAAATGAGTCATCAAAACGAAAATCCTCGAATGACACCATACGCTACGCCTCAACACTTTACATTCTTGATAAGTTTACATACTTTTTTTAAAAATAAAAGGAAAAATTTTTAAATTATATCAACTGATTTTGACGATTTGAATTATCTAGACGAGACTAAGTTCAAGGGGAGGGGAATAAATCTGAAAGTTATAATTGGTAAACGAAGATTTTTCCTATTCTTAACATAGTCTTAAACTATAAGCGAATTAATGTTCTAACAAAATAACGAATTTTAATCGCCAACATTATAATTCGCCCAAAATAAATTAATTTAAATTAAAACAACGCTTAAGAAATCGACTTTTTGATCAAAAAATTGGAAAATGCTGTTTTTTCCTGAAAAAAAATTCGAAAAACTGCATACTTTGTACTTTTTTTTTTGCGAAAGCTTGTCGTAGTGGTTTGTTTGTAGTTTGATTTTAAAATTATGGCAATATTTTTTCCATGACTTGTTTGCCGATGTTTGATGTTTGTTTTTAGGTTAAACATGTTCTATTCGTCTTTTTTAATAATAAATATTTAACTTTTAATAAGTGCCATTATTGACATTATGTTCATCATTGTAATGTATTCGATTCTTTGTTTTAAAAACACTAACAAAAATGCGTAAAATAAACAGTTTCTACGTATAATATCCAAAGTTAATATTTCGAATCAGTTGATTGGTCTTTTTGTAAAAGTAATTCCTGAGAAATTTTAGGAAATGCCTGTACCTTGTAAATGTAGCCTTACTGTAAAAGAAAATAGAAGTTTTAGTGAAGTTTTGTTCACATTTTCACAATATTTGGATTGGCCATGAATAACTTTTATATCTTGGACAACACATTTGATTTCCAATTAAAGCCTATTAATTAAACTTGCTTGACCCAAGGATTGTCCCAAACTTTTAAAGTAACAAAAAAAAAACGCAATAAAGCGAGTTACCGCTTTTTACCCCTGCGGACCGTTGAAAATTTGAGAAATATTTCGCAGAATGCTACGACAAAAATATAAATCATTATCAGGGTTCCCCCAGAATTTTCATATTCAACTTCCCTGACTTTCCCAGGCTCTTAAACAAATGTCCCTGACCGAGACGATGCCAAAATTGACCTATGCCAATCTTAACCACAATTCTACAAAATCGACACAGGAAGATATTTAATAACTTGGACAAATTTTTAAAATTAACAAAGGCCATTTTTGAAAATTTTTACAAAATTAGCTTAAGAAAATTTCAAAAATGTGATAAATTTGTTTTCGAAAAATGAATAAAATTTTTAAAAAATGGCTTTTGGAAACTTTTGAAAATTGCAAAACTCTGTACTCTAAAACAGTTGAAAATTTTTACTGAGAAAACGGACAATTTATTAAGTTTTATCTTTAGAAAATATTAAAAATATTGCAAATGCATGATTTGAAATTGGTGAACATTTCGAAAATTTGTCCTTTGAAATTGATAAAACGTTTTCAAATTTATACTTGGAAAATGTTTGTTCGAAAAACAAAGAATTTAAAAAAAATTTGTCCTCGAAAACGTTTAAAAATTGTACAAATCTACAGTATATTCATAAATAGTTGAAGATATTTAAAAATTGTGCTGTAAAAGGTTGCGAATCTTCCAAATTTATTTAACCAAAAGTGTTAAAAATTTGCAAATTTACCTTTGATAACTGTTGCACATTTTGCAAATTTGTACTCGAATAACGTTGACAATTTTGCTAGTTTGTTTTCAAAAAAGATCGAAAATTTGGCAAATTGGTCCTCTGAAATTGGTTGAAATTGTGCAAATTTGTACCGGGAAAACCTTAAAAAGGTCGCAAATGAACCCTAAGCTAACCACCAGGAAAAAATTTATTTAATGCCTTTAATAGTCGTCTAAAAATTTTTATTAGACAACTCAAATTTCATTCTATCTTTCCATCCAGCATTTGAAGCTGCAAAATCGTAGCTATTAAACTACTAACGCCACCTACGACCCATTTTAATCAACTCTTGATTAAGAGCATCCCAAGAGGAGCCTCACGTCCTTCTTATGGTCAGAGTGAGTCATTTATTTATTCCTTGTTGGTATGAAGGAAGTGGTTTTCGTAAAATTGCGCTTATTAAGTATTATCATGATTAATTAATGCAGCTGCTAAATGGGAATAAAGCCAATTTCATTACTAAGAGAACTTTTAAATGCCTGACGTTTGCTGGGATCAACGAAGTTTCCCATTTTCGTATCAAAGAAACCGTTATTTGGGTGTCGACGAAGGTAAGTTTTAATTACGAATTTATTGCACGTAGGGTATAATGCTAGTTAGTAGTTTGTGGTAAAAAAAACTATCTACGATGTACAATGTAGCATCAGCATGATCAGAGTTTTATTAAATGTCGTTAATTCATTAGAATTTTAATGATAGGCGTCATGCACTAGCTCTTCGGAATTGTAATGGATGACGTCACTCATATCAGAAATATAATGGATGACGCCACTCATCAGAATTTCAATGGATGGCAACACTTCAGAATTTCGTTGTATGGCGTCACGCTTCAGAATTTCTATATATGACGTCACACATCAGAATTACAATGGATGATGTAACTTATTAGAATTGTAATGTATGAAGACACTCATCAGAGTTTTAATGAATGACGTCCTTCACCAGAATTTCACTAGATGACTTCAACGGTAGAATCACCGTTTACTCTGATGACGAACCTCTTGTACTACATCCTAAACTCCATAACTACCACCTTGACCATAAAACAAAAGCAAACACGTACTTGTGATACTAAAAAACTATTTTCGTAAGCGAAACTTACAGTATATAATTCAACAGATAAAGTGTTTAGATTATTTATCTTTATTTATTGCATAAGGCGATGTTGTTTTGGTCAGTTATGGTCAGCTGGGGATGCAGTGGTCCAAACAGTGGTCAGAGAACCAGTAGAAAGTCAATTCAATGTAAGTAAAAAGTTTATTTATGTCACGTCGCGTCGTAATACAGTACATGTAAATCAGTGTGAAAATATATTTCCATAGTTTTATTAAAAGTGTGATAGTCATTTCAACAACAATGTCTGATCAAAATAAAAATTTGTATTCATTAAATAAATAACCATACTTATTATACTTAGTATTACTTATTATACAGTAAGTTAACAATACTTATTATTTAGATTTATACCGGGTGTTCCAATTATCATGATTTGTCCAAGATCTTTAAAAATAAATAGTAAATCGTAAAAGTTATCAGAATACAAGATCAATAATAACTTGCCTTATAAATTATGCAAAAATGAAGGGGGCCACCGGTCCCCCTAAGGATGGTCCCTTTGTAATTTTAAATGGGGAGCTCCATTTTTTTGCAGCTTTAAACACAACAAGTTTTGTCGAGAAAATTTTGTTGGCATCATCTTAGGTGTTGCTATAATTGATGTCCGCAATCGTGCAATACGCCATTCCCTTTTTACAACAGGTAGCAGTGCAATGCCTCATGAAAAAAAGTGAATGGCGTATTACACGATTTCGGACATCGATTATAGCAACATCTTAGATGATGCCAAAAAATATACCTTTTAGACAAAACTTATTATAAGTGTGTTTCAAGAGCAGATTCATAATCTGCAAAAAGAATTAAGCTCCCCATTTAAAATTACAAAGGGAGACTTCCCTTCCGGATCCCCCATAGGAAGGCAGGGGGCCCCTTCATTCTTGCATAATTTAAAAGGCAAGTTGTTAGTATTAATCTTGTATTCTTATAATGTTACGATTTAATATATATTTTAAAAGAAGTTGAACAAATCATGATAAACGGAACACCCTTTATATAAATGTACATGTATAGGCCTACTGTTTATATTTTTACTAACACTTGTATTCAACGTTTAATTATATGTGAAATGTTCGTAACATTATTAGAAGTTTTTTGAAAACATTATGTTTCGAGAAACGATTATATTGTAAAGTTTAACGTGGTGAATTTAAAAAAACTTTCAAAACTGATGAAAATTTACAGTTAAAAAATTAATTTGCATGTTTTTTAAACTGCTACGTATAGAAAAAATTTCTATTTTATAACTCAATGATCTATTTTACTTTAAATAGTTAAAAATAATTTGGAACATTTTCCATCTGAGATTACAACGGCAGGCATACAGTAACTTAATCTTTGGGTTAACCTCTGGAGAGCTGCCTACAACCATTCATGGTCAAATAAATACAGGCCAAACTAACACAACGTACAATGTTTTTCTTTTTTTCAGAAATGATGAGAATCTTCATTTTACTTGATGAGCAAGACATTTAATGGCATTGACAAGCAACAGCTATGCCGGCTATGGATAATAAAGATGGAAGGACACTTGCAGGAGCACATAATATGCACGGGTTTTATTACCAGACAGCGGTTTCCATCCATTACTACTGCTTGGGAAAAAAGCTAAAGAACTTCCACTTCATCCCTGAAGCCAAAGATGCCGGGGTTTTTGACGACATAGTTTTCCATTATGAAGACGAAGAAGCGGAGAAAAAGTATTGCCTAATTCAAGTGAAACACGCTCTACCAGAAAAACACAAAGCGATAGCAAAAATCACGTCTAAAGACCTCATAGTAGAAAAAGGCAATTTTGCCCTGACCAAGTATTTCAAATGTTTTGTGGAAGAGCTACCTAAATTCACACAAGGAGTTACAATCGAGCATCTCATCGTGTTTACGAAAAGGGATTTTGATTTTTCAGAACTTATGAACAAAAATATAACAGTTACCAAGATCGAGGCTTCCTATTTAATCCCAAAAAATTCATACATGTTAAAATTACCACCAGAAATTTGTCACAAGGTTATCAGAAATGTGGCGTTAAAATCCGACAATGAAACTTTAAAGTTGTTAGACAAATTTCTAGATCTACTAGTGTTTGCTGTTGACCAACCAGATTACAAGAAATACGATAAAGCAGTGAAAGCGGAAGTAGGCAATGTGTTCAACTTAAATGAGCCAGAAAATGGCAACATTTACCGTAAGATGCTCGGAGAAATGTGGAGCGAACAATCTGATAAAGACCACAAGGAAAAGACGCCTACATCAATTGATGATGAATTTAGAAGTCACGTTAAAGACATCACTGATAAGTGTTTTCATGGCATTACATTTTCCACTCGCAAAGACAAGATCGAATTAGAGAATTATTTCACTGAGACCGAGTCAATCACCAAATTTCTAATAAGCAACAATCAACCAACCAGCATAATTTTTTCGGATACTCCCACCCTCACGTGTCTGAAAGTAGCTCAAGCATTGATGAACATCTACATGCATCGTGATTATCCGGAATTGTATTTCGCCATTGTGGATCTTCTAACTTTACAGCAGAACATGATACGCTTACAAAACACTTTTACGATTAAAAACGAATTCATTCTAGTCATCAATTGTGACAAACAATACGAAATGGCTAAAATGCTTACTGGACATTTAGTAGAGGATGAAAAGCCACTAAAAAAAATAATTCTTGTGTGCAGTGATAGAGAGTGTCAACAAATCGAGTCTTATGACTGTTGCGAATTTGAAAAAGTCTGTAATGTTATTAAGTTTATGAAAGCAGCAGTCACATTTCAAAGCGAAGAAATAATATTTGAAGACTTGATCAACGCAGCAGATTTCAAACACTTGAAAGACAACGTTGCCATTTGCAATGAAATTGCGGAATCTGACCAACTTTGCATTGGGAAAAAGTTGGACAACTACGAAAGCATTGACAGCCATTACATCGAACTTCTTTTCAAAAAGAATTTCAAGTATGACGAATCCTTACTTACGAACATACCAGAAAATATGGTTTTTGTGTTCAGTGGCTTTGAAAAGCCCGAGTTGGAAAAGCTTCTTCAAAACCAGAAATTACTCGTCTTCGCAGGAAATGATACTGAAATAGAAAATCAAAATGCAATTCTACTCAACGTTAAGCGTGACATGGACAATGATTTCAATGCAATTTGTTCCAAATTTAAATCCAAGGACATCCATTGGGTCAAGAAACAGGACAATTCCGTTTCGGTGAATAAATCTATTCAAAATGCTACTTTGACTATGGATGCACTAATAACCGAGAGTAAAAATGTTAATGTTTTAATCGGTCAGCCAGGATCTGGAAAATCGGTAGCAATCACTAAGATAATGAACAAGATGAAAACATGTAATTATAAATGCCGAAAACTATGGACAATCAAAATAAACCTTCTGTCACTTAGCAAAAATTTGGAAGAACTTCGAAAGCAAGATGGGCAGATAGATGAAAATGCCATTTTGGATTTTCTTTGTCAAGCGGAAGGAATGATGAAATGTTGGCAAAAAGAACTGCTTCGCCATGCCATGAAGACACCTAATTTTTGCTATCTCTTCTTTGACGGCTTCGATGAAATCTGTCCAAAATATGAGACTACCGTGCTTCAACTATTAAGCATCTTCAAAAACACTGAAGCTACCATTTGGGTCACCTCTAGGTCACATTATCAAACCGTTTTGGAAAAAGAATTTGACTGTTGCTCTTACTGCCCAGTTGAATTTTCGAGCGAGCAGCAAAAGTCTTTCTTTGAAAATTATTGGCAAAATGTATTGGGAAAAAACTTAGAATCAAGTTCCATAAGTGAAATGCTCACAATCTCCCGCAGATTTCAAGGATCTCGCATCAGATTTGCCCAAGAGTTAATTGGCATTCCGTTGCACACCATGATGATCGCCGATATCTGCTTTGGTATTTATCAACGTGAGATCAATGGCGTCAATGCATCAACTACTGAGGCCAAATTCCATGGCATGGATAACATTTTGTCTCTGTACGATATTTTCGTCGAGGAGAAATTTCTATTCTACTGCAAGGAAAAAGCTGACCACATTGATGGCAGTTCAGGCGCTGCATCTATTAGTCGTGATTATGCATCCATGATGCACAAAAATGCCGCCATACAAGTACTGTTTCCAGAAGATTTAAAACATGTGCTTTTGGATGTTGATGGAAAGGCTGAAGGTGAAGACGAAATACAACGTATCGGCTTATATGTAAAGAAGGACAATCAGTTGAATTTCAGCCACAGGACATTCGCGGAATATTTTGTGGCCAAACGTTTAGGCGAAATCTTGACTGACAGAAAACGTTACGAAGAAAATGGCGAGAAATACGCCACGGTCATCAGGTTTCTAAAACAACAGTACTTCACCGTAACCAATAAGATGATACGCATTTTTCTGGATCTTGCAGTAGCTTCTGCTGATATTCACAAAGCCATCATCAATGACGATCAAATGAAAGCAATTCGTTTAATAAAAGCAAATGAAGCATGCATTTGGAAGCAAGATTTCCTTGGTAGGAATGCAGCGCATCTATCAGCATTGTATTCATTGTATAACTACAAAGACTCAAATAACATTTTTGATGTGTTGCAGAAATACTTTGACACAATTCAAAAGAAGATTTGTCACACTGACAAACTAGAAGTTAACATTTTGTGGTATGCCATTGCAGCAACGTCGCAAGATGAACTGTTTAAAAGAAATATGAATTATCTGTTCTACGAAATGATGAAAAACACTGATGAACCAGGAATCATATATGACATTATTTTAAATATTATGCAAATGGATTGCCAAATAGAACAAAGTCCCCAACTCGTTTGTACTTATTTTGAAAAAAACATTTGGAAAGTTTTTGATTTTAAGAAGTTTTTTGCTAGCAACAAAAACGATTTCAAAAAAGTGAAGTTGCTGATGAGGATGGCTAATCACGCATTTCCGTGGGTGTTCTATTGCGATAAGTATATTAATCAAATGCTGTTCACAGACCAGAATTTCAGCGAGCTTCTCGAAGATAAATACATCAATTTATCATATCTGAAGAGTGAAAACTTTCTCAGAAGGGAAGAGTTTCAGAATTGGTTCGAACAGGCAATGGAAAAAAAGGACTGCAAATGTCTAAGACACTTCTTTAAGATGGTTGGCTGTCCAACTGTTTTCACCATTTTATATAAACCGAGTAAAAAGTTTAAGAAGAACTTCGAAAGTGCTCTGGCAATTGTAAAGAAAACATTCGATGATGTGGATCTGTGCATTAACGAAACAAGATGCGAGAATCACATCGCACATTTAGAAAAAATACTGCACTATTATGGTTTTGAGAAGTTCAAAGAACTTCTCGATGCTTTTAATAAAAAGATGAAAAAGAATGTTTTTGATAAGCTTGATTTTGCAAAAGTAGCGAATACAGTGGCTAAAAGCATTAACTCATTTCATCTGGTGGATTTGATACTTATGCCAATTTATCAATCAAACATTGAGAAAGTGAAATCAGGTGCAGATTATCAAAGTTTCATAAAATGCTTTAAACTTATTATACCAATTTGGATTTATAACAACCAAATTGTTAAAGCTTGCATCAGCAACCAAGAGAAACGTCGTGTAAAGAAAATTTTGAATCAGAAACGTCATAAGAACAACAATGATTTATTTGTCAAATGTAAGAAAATGCAAAACGTGTACGTAAGTTCGGCGGAGTTGCGATGGTTGGATTGTTATCCACTCGTTAAACCAGCAGACTTTCGATGGTCATTTTGGGAACACTTGTACTGCCTTTTCGTTTGCATGGAAAATGAATATCAATTTCCTCCAGATATCTTAAGTAGCTTACAACCTGACTACATCTCTAAGATTCTGGAACATAAAAATGACTTTCAGAACGTACGACATATTTTTCTACTAGCTACCGAGAAGCAAAAAATCCAGATCTGCAAAAGTGGGGGAAGCTGGGAGTTTTTACTTCATGCAATTTGTAATTACTTCGAAGAGATCACGAACGAGAAATGCGCTCATGGCTTGTACCTGGAAAAGATAATGGACGAAATACCTCTGGAAGAAACTAAATTTAAAGAAGCTTTTACGAAGCTCTTTAAAGAAAATTTGACCACATTCGCCAAATTTACAAGACGTTTAAGCGAAGTGAAACAAGTCGAAATGTGCAGGATGTATTACATTCCAGAGATTCTAGACAACAAAAACTCTTTCCATGCAGTTAAAGATATATTTCAGATGGCCACTTATGAACAAAAAAGGGAAATTTGCAGACACAATGACTGGGAATTTTTACTTAAAGCAATTTCTAAATATTCCGATGAGTTAATGGACTGCAAATATTTAATGGCTATTCAAGATGAAATGCCATTGGAAGGCGAAAGATTTCAGAAGGCTTTTCTTGATGCCATTGATGGAAAACATTACTCGGCTATCTTAAATTTTATAATGATTTTACGACAGGATAATCAATCGAAACTATGGAGAGTGGTTTACAAAAACCAAATCAAGTTTCTCGAGAAACATATTCTTGAGCAATATGAAAATATTGATGTACATTTTTTTTTGCACGCCATGGAAGTTTCTGCGATCATGAAAAATCAAAGGTGGTTCGAAGAGTTAATATTTCCTCTCAATGTACTCAAACAGTTTTCTTACAAGCAGTTAGATCAACTGCTTTGGCAAATTAAATCTGAGCAATATTTGGAAGGAATGAAGAAGATGGATTTCGTAATTCGTTTTCAAGAAGCTATTTTCGAAAAGGATTTTACAAAGTTAAATGAAATGTATCGCGAGTTAGACTATTGGCTAAAGCGCTTTTTGGCGAGAAACGTGGACGCCTCGTCTTGCGTCTCTTACCTCAAACATATGATCGTGAAACGTTGTAGAGAAGGAGTTATGGCATTATTGGAATTTATGGGTATAATTTTCATTGAAAAATATGATGAATTTAACGATTTTTTAGAATATTACAAGATTGACCACGATGAATTCTTTGATTTATCTGCGGCGGAAGAAAACGCGTTACTAACTCTGTTAGAGGAATACATTGATCAGTATTCAGAAATAGATATCTGGCAATATATACAAATATTATTCGGAAGCTTAATGCATTCTCGAAGATATGACTGCAAAGTTGATTTAAGGGACCAATTTCTTCAGGATATCATTAGCATTACACAAAAATTGGCTTAACCGGATTTTTATAAAAGAGTTCGTCTTTAACTCTAAAGTCCACAACCTTAATTTTATTCGTGGAAAAAGTTGAAATTAAGTTTAGAAATATTTCGAAAAATTTCCCTGTGTTAGAATTAGGAAACTGCTTACAGTGAGGGGAAAAAGTATTTCAAAACCCTAAAAATGTCGAATAACTTAATAAATAATTACATTTTTGCAATGAAATGTTTACTGAAACAAATGAAAGATAA
>JAQGBX010003129.1:0-18134 GCA_034698745.1 Megaphyllum sjaelandicum
GTATTTCTAAAACATTATACCTATACTGTATTTCAATACTGGCCACCTGCATCATTCGGAAAGATTTTATGATTACTCTCATGCATGCAGTATTCAAAAATACTGAAATATACTTATAAAATAAGAAAATAAAGTAAATTTCAAAGAATATCTATAAACCCAATTTAGGAGCAGTTGAAATGCATATATGTTTAACACGTGAGGGCTCACTATGTTGTGAATAAAAATTGTTTTTGCAAAAGCCTGTTAATTTGGTCAGCCATTTTATTTGATCAAAACCTTCAGAAAAGAATTTTGTTTTCCTGTTACCCTTTATGGGAAAAAATCTCTCACTCCTGCATATCGTATCATCGCATAATTCGATCATCTTTTCGACGTGTCTGCGTACAAGTTTTTGCATCTTTCGTACAAGTATGGACACGTTTGGACAAGACGCATGCGTGCATCTATAAGCAGCTTAAACATATATTCGATCCTTTTTTTAATTTTCATCTTAAGACAAGGTCGGGGATTACTTAATTGAATTCATAGATGTTTTTCATAATTTGGACATCGTGTAGCACTTTTAAAGCCAGGTTAGTACACGGGTTAATTATATGACGCAATAGTTTTGTTTAATATATTAAAGTCTGAGTCTCAGGTGATTCAAGTTACTAAAACTTAGTTTAATTCTCTAATGGATGAAGTAGTTAGTTCTTTAGAAGTGCGTTCTAAAAGAAATTACCTCTATATCTATAGAAGCGCATCAAATTCTTTTAAATTTATAGTTGTATAAAGTCATTTCTATCGAATTATTTACAATTTCTTGTCTCAGGTGATTCATAGGCCAAAATTTTGTTTAATTCTTTAAACAGATGCAGTAAACCGCATCAAAAAAGTATTTTTCCTTACTTCGAAATATATACATGTATATTTTAAAGTAGAAAAATATTTGTTTGCATACATTTTTAATATGTTAAACAAAATATATCAATATTTACATAATGCTTAATGCATTTTTTAAAAGCATATGAATAGTAATTTTGAATTGTTAAAAATGTTATTAAAACTATCGTATTAAATATAATCTTATTAATGTAATTTGAGGATTATTTGAAATATAGTTTAAAATAGGTTACATGGTTTTGCGTCTCGAATTTCAATATTTTAATTACTAATGATTTTGTCTATTAATCGCTCATTTTATCCATATTAATTTCAGTATCATTTCTGTGCATTAATATAATGATGTCAACGAATCTCGAATTACGGAAAATACTTATACTCACATTCTTTGATTATTAAAAAGTTTTAAAATGTTTGACAATGTTGTAAATTTTCCACAAATTCCCGAAACTTTTTACAATATTTAAAATTTTTGAAAAATAACGACTGCTTAAAAACAGCAATATGAATTAAATAAATGTTATGATTTTCCCTTATGATTAAGCACATGCACATGACTTTACGACTGCCAAAAATGCCATTCGTAAAACGTTTATCTTATATTGAGTACCCCTATATATTGCGTCGTAAATCTCAGTTTTGAATTTGCAGATGACTTTAATTGAAATTATATTTTTAAAGAAATTGCTTCGCGATGTTTTTTATTGTCCCTTAATCAGATTGTCATAAAATAATTGCCTGATTGTGTGCGTTATTTCGTACCGAGCGAGTTAGCTGAATGTTTAGTGTCTCAACCTCGCATTCGGGAGACCCGGGTTCGCATCCCAACTCGGTCGACTGTCCTTACTTTTTTTTTCGTGGTTTCCCAAAGTTTGTTTTAGGCTAATGCCGGGGCAGTTCCTGTATAATTTGGCCACGACCATACGTCTAAATTCCTAAGCATTAACTCATATTGTTTCCAAATGTGGACTTCTTTTGGAGATGCGCATAAGTTATTCCCAGGTTATTCCCATGCCCTGTTTTTGCCAAAAACTTTCTTTTTTTTTCTCTAATTTTTCATTGCAAGATAACGTTGAGAATAACTTCAAAAAGTTTAACGAATTAATTAATCAATGCATTCAAATCGCAGATTCTACAAATACATTTTGCTTATAAAGTTTCATTTTGTTTAATTTTTCCAACAGTACAATCATGAAACATAATTGCAATCAAATAGAATTTTTTAAACAACATGTCTTTATTTTTATTTTTGAAGATTAATTCTGATGTAGGATTATGATGATTTGGGATCTTAGTTTATGAAAAATGATGACGAGTGAGTTTTGAGCTGGTTTTTTTTAAATAATACTTTATTTTGATTTTTACAATTTTAAAATACGCACTTCATACTCTCTTTTAATATATGTAAATGGTAAAAGACAACACTATAGGATGTAAAGAATGTTGTAACATGTTTTTTTGCTGCCAGTGATGGACATGGCTTCATGAGTATTTCCCAATTTAGGCTTACATGTACATGTAAAGACAAGGCCTGCTCAAACTAGTTTATACAATCTTGTATTTTTTTATTATATTATCATAAACAAGTTTACATTCGGTTAAAGTTTTAACTTAGTACATGCAGATTAATCACTATTTTTTCCCAAATGTTTTATTTAGAAATTTAAAAAAATTCGACTAAGGTTATCTCTGTTATACAGTAAAACCTGGAAAAGTGACTACCTTTGAATGGTTGCCTCCTGTTTATGTTGACCACTTTTTAATGTATTGTTTTTTCTAATGTACATTTTCTTTATAAAATTTTTCAGTAGAGTGACCGGTGACCACCTGTCTATTGTGTACAGTGACTAGTGTGCGTTATCTTCCTTAAAAAAGTGACTAGATAACGGATGAGTCACGTTACATCTTGCTTTAACCCTTGGACATGATGATACTGTACTTTTTTGGTTTTGTGGTTTTTTACTACGTGTATTACAGTCTACATGTATAAGTGCAATATACGTGTTTATTATTTTAATTTAATTGAGGCATTCTTTGTATTGTTTGCACCTGTGTACAGTGACCAGCATAGCATTTTTGTATGGTCACTCTTAACAGGTTTTACTGTATATAATGACATGCATGAATCATTTCCATTAACACGTGACTTGCTGCCGTGAATGCAGATTGCAAAAGTCAGGGTATTGTCAAAAACCTGGGAAAGTAAGTGAGGGATGACTTATTTTAAAAAAACTCAAGGAACTTTAACGTATATTGAAATTGTCAAAAACCAAAATAAATGCTGTCACAATTTTAGCTCAGGGCCTATACACAAATGTTTAAAAGTTACCCAGTACAAATTCGTACAAGTTTTCCCGATTTCAGGGAAAAAATTTGCAAAAGTTTCAACTGTTTCCGAGTAAAAAATTTCAAATTTTCAAAAAGTTTTTGAGGAAAAATTTGCAAACTTTTACACCTTTTCGTAATATAAATGTGCAAGATTTTTAACCTTTTCTAACACAAATTTGCATAATTTCTCAACTGTTTTGAAGAACGGATTTGCAACAATTTCAAAAGTTTCCGAGAAAAAATTTGCAACATTTTCAACAGATTCCGAGAACAAATTTGCAAAATTCGAAACCGTTTCAGAGTACAAGTTTTCCACACTTTCCGAATACAAATTTGTCATGCTAATATTGAAAAATATCCTAAATTTTCATGGCTTATTTTTAAAATTTCTAAAATTGTCAGTTGTAAATTGTGCAAAATATTTAATATTTCCCTTTGCAGATTTTGCAAAATTGTTTTTACTCAGACATTTGTCAATTTTGACATTGCCATTGGTCAGGTAAATTGGTTTAAAAACCTATAGAGAAAAGTCAGGAAAGTTGAAAATGAAATTTCTGAGGGAACCCTGCTTAAGTTTGAATTTTATTATCTATTTTCTAAATTCCCTGCATATAGCAACATATTTCAACTAATAGCAAACCAAGATAAAAATATGAATTTATCTAGTTCACAATTCAAAGGTTTAAAAGCGATACTAATTGCTATTCTGAGAAATGTTGGCATGAAAAAGATAACTCATTAAATGTCGACAATAAATTATCTCATTCTATGATAAATATATTATGCCCTTGATCGTCCACAATGGCTGGTGATAATAATATATTTTTTTATTCTTTAGTTATCAGAAAATGATAACATTTCCTTATTTAAGTGGTAATGATCGAGCTTCGTGGCATTTCAAGCAGAATTTTCAGAAATGGCGTCTTCGACAGAATATTTTGATATTTCTAGTAAGTTTTAGCATTAATTTAGATCGCATTTATTTTGAACTTTTTAAAATTTTGCCTTTTTTTAATATTATTCTCTTGACGAATAAATAGAAATCCTTCAAGAGCAAATCGATGATATCAAGTTTGTGGACGATGAAGAAAAGTTAAAAAATTACCTTTGTGTGGCTTGTGGCTACGTGGCCATCAATCATTGCATCTCCAATTGCAGTGATGTGTTCTGCATTAAATGTTACTTGCAGCACTACAAGAGGCCATGTCCTTCTTGCGAGGCTACCTTGGTGTCGGTAAGATTCATATTTTATGTAGAAATTGTTGGAAAAATGTTAATTTGACTGAATTGTAATTCGTTATTTGTATTTTTTTGTCTTGTCAAGAATAAACTGGATTGCGAATTTGAAGCTGAAGTGCTTCAGTTCAAAGTTGAATGTAAATTTAAGACATTTGGTTGTCAAGAAATTGTTTCGTTGATAAACTTTCTGGTAAGTCTTGTTTTATTTGTTTTGTTATACAGTATTACATGTATAAGGGTTTCCCCAGACCTGGGAAATCTGGCAAAAATTAAAGAAGAATGATTTATTTCGAAAAAAGGCAGAGGAATTAAATTTTCAAAATGTTGTCAAAAGGCATACTGCAAAAGCATTCCAGTAGGCCTACAAATTTTTTAATTTTTAAACAGTTTGAGAGGATAAATTTGCAAAAATTGTTACGTTTTTTGGTGCTAAATTTGAAAATTTTAACAATTTTCGTAGAGAAATTTGCAAAACTCTCCACATTTTCCGAATTCAATTTTTTTTTAAATTTTCAAAATTATTTTATGTTAAATTAGTAGGCTACTTTGTTATCAATCAGGAAAATTTGGTTGAAAACCTGAAAAAGACAAGAAAGTTAAACATGACTTTTGGGGAAACCCTGATTAATACAGTATTCAAATAAATATGTTTTCATTAAATAACAAAGTTATTTTATTCCAAATGATATAAATGATAAAATATAAAATTTATTACTTAAAAAATTTATGTATTTATCAGTGTTTTATTGATAAGATTTCTGATAAGTTACGTTTTAATTCTCTTAAAAAATATTTCAGCAATGAACTACATGAACACGTACATAAAATTCATTGCATGGATATCTACTGTAGTTATCAGATATCTCTATAAAGTTATTTATTATTAGTCAATATATCTTTAGCTATTGAGAAAATATGATAGATAAGATGTCAACTTTATTCGAAAACAGTATAATCTCCATTTTATTTAAAACTTACTAGGAAGAATCGAATACAATATATCTGATATGAAATCGGTACAAAATTGATAATATATTTATCTAAAGCAATAATTTTGCTTTGCGGAATATATGAATTTATGGTTTTACTTCTTTTACAGAAACATGTCAAATCGTGCAGATATTCGACTGATAAAAGCAAACCTAAACTATATAAAGCAAATGAAGTCAAAGAAGCTCTCCAAAAGGTTACATTTTAAATTTTCTTTCATTACTTATCATATTATAGCTGCGATAATTATTTAAAGACTTTTTTATTTAAAGTTGACTGAAGATTACAATCGGATTGAGGAAGAAATTAAACAAGTACAAAATAAAATTGAACAACAAATTGTAGACCAAACGATTGCAACTAATGCAATTCATGATGAATTTCTACGAGACAAGGAATTATATGCTGATAAATGGCAAAAGGCAGCTTTTTAATAACGTATGTTTAAAAAGATAATACATTAATTGTAAATAAATTATCGTCCAATGTGTATTTTAGCTGACTGAAGCATCAGAAGCAATGCATACAGATATACGTCAACCAAAAGAGATTGTGCAAGAATGTGAAGAAGCTGCCAAAGTTTTGCAAGATCCAACCAAAAAACAAGTTGAGAAAATCAAAGTTAAACTTGTAACTAAATTAGAAGTTTTAAATGCTGTCGGTTTTCAGAAGGTAAAAGTTAAAAAAATATTACTTTTTTTAAAGAAAAAATTTGTTTTTTTGCTCATTAAACCTTGACATCCCTTTTATAGCTCACTGACGATGAAAACTACAAGAAAATCGCACTAGAAGCAGAAATAAAACAGATTAAAGAAGATCTGAAAGAAAGCAAAAATGCGATCAAAGCCCTACAAAAGCAAATTAATAGCGAAGCAAACAAAATTAAAACCGAAATGAAGGAAATGCAAGCTTTAAGTTTGCAGAAGGTAAATCATTTAAATTTGTTATAATTTGACACATCTTTGCATCTCTGTGCTTGGATGAATCTTAATTAATGTGATATTTATTTACATTACTAAGATGACCGAGCTTGAAAATCGCACTAGAGACGCAATACAAATTGAAATAAGGCAACTCAGAGCCAATTTGCAAAAGTGCGAAAAAGCTAGCAAACAAATAAAAGAACAAAACGATGCCAAAATTAAGGAAATCCGAGATCTACAATCTACTGGTTTTAAGAAGGTTAATTGACTTCATTTAATTTAACCAACGAATGAGCAACTGGCAATTGCTGAAAATGTTCTTGTCTTATCATCATTTTAGTTGACTGATGGCGGAAATCACCGTAGAGCAGAACTTGAAGCAAAAATTCATCAACTCGAAAAGGGTGCTCAGAAAAGTGAAAACCAAACTAAGGAACTTCTAGTGAAACTCGAAGAAACGGACAAGTCACTTTTTTACAAAAGTAAAAAGCAAACTGATGATCAAGTCAAACAACAGAGTGTTTCACTAAATGAAGCCTTGACAAAGGTAATGTTTTATGTTAAAAGAAATTTACTCAACGATTGTTTTAGGAGGATCTTAAAAAGAGTTTAAAAGTTCACAATTAATCTACTGGTTTAAAGAAGGTTGTTCTTTGGTTGGTCAAATTAAATGATGTCAATTAATGACATCTTTTAATTTGACCAACGTATGAGCAGCTTGCCATTGCATAAATTTGTCTTGATTTATCATCATTTTAGTTGACTGATGACACAAACAGCTGTAGAGCAGAACTTGGAGCAAGAATTCATGAACTCGAAGAAACGGAAAAGTCACTTTTGCAAAATGTTTGTCGAGTAGTTGCAATTTCTGTTTTAAAAATCAATCAAATGTTGAATTTGATGTTATGATTCTGTACATGGTGGTTTCAGGTGTCGGACAATGGTCAACGAATTCAAGAGGTAGCTGATCAGATTAAAGCCGAAATAACAGTTCTAAAGGAATCAATTAAACAAAGTAAAAAGCAAACTGATGATCAAATAAAACAACAGGATGTTTCACTTACAGAAGCAATTACAAAGGTAATGTTTTTAGTTAAAATGTTTAACTCAACGATTGTTTTGCAACAGGTGTGATTTAATAAAGGTCTAATAAAATCACGAGTTGTTAATTTCGACATAATATCCATTGCAGAACGTAAAATTGTTGCAAGAGGAAAGTAACAAAAAAGTGGAAAATATTCAAAAAGAACATAAAATCGTAAGTGATTCTTTCAGAATAGAATTGTTTAGAAATTATGGTGGTGGTTAATTGTTTTGTATTTTAAATAGGAAATGCAAAAACTGGAAACAAGAAATCAGCAACAAATTGACAAAATTAAGACAGAACATAAAGCAGTAAGTGGCAATAATTTTTGTTTATAGAAAACGAACTATTGTAAGACTTATTTTAAAAAAGAATTTAATCAAGCTAATGAAATCATGACTCATTATTTGAATTTTCACTAGGAAATACAAAAGATGGAAATTGTGCACGAAAAACACATACAAGATTTGACAGCCAAAATTGATGTGTTAGAGTATTTCCACGGAGGTAATGTTTAATCTTGTTTTCAAGATGTTTTAACAAAATGTGATTTGATTATTCCTTACTGGTTAACAATACTAATTTCTAGCTAGTTAGAAAGTCGTTCAATTTAATAGTTCCATGATTTTTTCGTTAAAACAATTCGTTATGTCAGGGTCAGGGGTCGCATAACGGCCGACCTCGGGTCGGCGCGCCCCTGGTGATTCCTGAGCCCTATATAATAGGAGCACATACAAAGCGTTGGCGCTCTTGCTCTTGTTACATATGCGCGAGCGGATGTGCTCGCGCGTTACGCTGTGTTGTGTAGTCGCGTGGTTCGCATGGCTGGCGACCTCTTTGTTCGGGGCCGACTTTGGCATTTGTTCGGCCCAGGTTATCGTTTCTTTTGTTAAGCGATTTGTAAATTTTTCCGGGCTGTGCCCCGTGTTTAGTTTCGCATTAAAACGTTTTGCTGTATTTCGATCGTTTGCGATGGAGATGCAAGCGTTTCCTGTTTCCTCGTGTTAAACGTTAAAAATGAAAACGAGGGCCACGGTGGCCGACAAGGCAGGGTCGAACCAGGAGCCAGGGGCTACCGGTTTGGCTGAAACCAGGAATGCCCCGCCGACGTCATCACCTTTACTCCTGGAGTCCTTTAATTCGCCGGTGATGGGAGTGGGGACCCAATTTCCCGGAGGAACTCCCGGATTTTGCCACCCATTTAATGTGTGGACGCGTCCGATGGCCACCCCGGGCATAGGGCCGGGAGGTAGGGCGGTACCACCGGCCCCGCTGTATTCGCAGCCTGGAACCTCGGTGTTCCAAATGGCGGATTCATACAACGTGACGCAGACGCAACCTCCGCCGAACCCGAGATTGGTTACTGGTGCATTCGACCACCTGTTGGTCCCGGGTAATCTGGCTCCGGCGAAGCAGGCCGCGTTGATTGAGGTGATTTTTCAGACGTTGGCAGCAAGGGGTTTTCCTGCGCCAGCACTACCGCCGGTGCTTGACCCCCCTACGCGAGCAACAGTTGGCCCTCCGGCGACGTTGGAGGGGGCACCTCCGTCGATCCTGGTTATTCGGTCAAAACCGGACAGATTGCTGACCTTCAACGGTACGGAGGACGCCCAGCTATTCGTCATGCTGTCTGAGGACGTGGCACGAATGAAAAGAATCCCAGAGCGAGACTGAGTCCTTCATGTTAGGGCACGAATGAGGGATCTCGAAACGGACTGGCTCATTATTAAGGGCCGTAAGTTGTATGGCATGTCGTAACTGGAGTTTCGGGCGGAGCTGTTGGCTCATTTTAATAATCTGGCTCAGCGAGCGGAGCTGGTTATGCAGTTAGCGAAGCGAAAACAAGCCCCAGATGAAGCCCTTAGGGTGTACATGATGGCCATGGAAGTCCTGTGTGCAAAGATTAACCCAGATATGCCGGACGACCTGGTGCAGATTAACGTTTGCAAGGGTCTGTTGAGATATTACAAGGACCTATTTCGGGGGCGCCACTATGCGTCAATGGGAGAACTGCGCCGGGCCTTGTGGGAGTTGGAAATCGGCTTCAAGGAGTCAAAGCATGAGAAAGCTGCAGTGACGCCGCCGGCGCTAAAGCAGTGCGGTCGGTGGTGTCGCAGGAGTCACGGGCGATGAAGGCGTCATCGACTAAGGTTGCTCGGACGGACTTCTCGAAGCTGCCTTGCTTTAGCTGTGGTAGGGTCGGACACCGACGGCGTGAGTGTCCGTCAGCCCTGGACCAACAGTTTTCCTTGCCGGGACTAACTCGGTCGGCCCCAGGAGAGAAGGAACAGCCTAGCATAGTGAGGCAACAACCCTTGGCCCCAGCAAAGTTGCTCGAGAACACGGACGAGCTTTTGACGTTTAATTTCCTATTGGGAAATAAGTCCTGTTTCACCACGTGCGATACGGGCTCAGAGCTTTCGGTGATCGCTAGCTCGATTCTGAATCGTCTAGGGGTCCGGTGGATCCGGCGCCAGATTGTGCCACGTATGTAGAAAATCCAATAGGCGTGCATTCGTACATTACTATGAAGAAGGCTTTGCGCGACGAAGAGTATCGTAGGCTTACGCGCATGTATCGGGCGCTAACTCCGGCCTCGGATGTGGAACCACCATGGCCGAAGTATCCACCGACTGAAGTGTCTGAGCACGAATGCTCAGCCTTGGTGTTGGAGAGCGGGTATGACCGGTTCCTAACCCAGTCTGAACTTTACTCACTGGACTACTGGTTATGCGAGGGTGAACTTGCAGATCCAGCGTCGAAACCGTCCTGGGAGACGATGGTGATCGCCGGGGGCTTTGGAATCCTCCGGCCCTAGGTATGGCCGGGTGAGGATCTCGACACGGCCTGGGTTCTCACCGAGGGTGGTGTTTAGTGTGAGTTGGCAGCGAGGTGCACAGCGGCGGCACATCAGGATGTTGTACTACCACCGCTAAATAAGACTCAAAAGCGTCGGGAGGAGAGGAAACGAAAGAAGGCTCGTAGGGAGGGACGCCTCCCCCGGTACCTCCCGTGGTGCGTAGTTAAGTCCCTGATAAGTTTTGGACTGTGTTGGACGTACGTTACTGACCTAGACTGGCCCTAGATTTTTTTTGCTCCGGACGGGAGCCCCATCATCATGGACGATTTTGGTTGTGTTCGAAAGTGTTGATTTTTTATGTTTGTAATTTTGCTTTTTTTATGGTTGCTTCGGAGCAGCAACGCATGGTGGGGGTTGTCAGGGTCAGGGGTCGCATAACGGCCGACCTCTGGTCGGCGCGCCCCTGGTGATTCCTAAGTTCTATATAATAGGAGCGCATACCAGGCGTTGGCGCTTTAGCTCTTGTTACCTGTGCGCGAACGGCCGTGCTAACACGTTACGCTGTGTTGTGTGGTCGCGTGGTTCGCCTGGCTGGCGACCTCTTTGTTCGGGGCGGACTCTGGCATTTGTTCGGCTCAGGTTTTCATTCCTTTTGTTAAGCGATTTGTAAGTTGTTCCGGGCTTTGCCCTGTGTTTTGTTTCGCATTAAAACGTTTTGCCGTACTTCGATCGTTTGCGCCCTTTTTCGCATCCGGAGACGTCTATTGGGGCGTTACAGTTAATATTAACAACAATGTTCATCATCAAGTTGTCGGAAAAATTATCAAATTAAAGAATTGAAACACGACCAAGTTACTTTATAAAAAGCGACGTTTCGGCGCCATGCACCTTTATTCAAGCCCTGACACTATAACACCAAACAAAGAAATCTGGAATTACATATCTGGAGAAAAACAAACGTCCACCACATTTTACATGTGAAAGAAAATATGTAATTCCTGATTTCTCTGTTTGGTGTTGTGGTGCCACTAGGGCTTAAATAAAGGCGCATGGCGCCGAAACGTCGCTTTTTATAAAGTAACTTGGTCGTGTTTTGATTCTTTAATTTGTTAAAACAATTCGTATTTTGGAAATGCTGTTTGATTTTTTATAGGTTTTCTTTGGTCTAGTTTGTTTAGTTTTTGAATATTTATAACGTCATTGAATCTTTGACATTTTTTATGAAATTGATTAATAAGTTTTTAGACAACACTTTGTCAATTTATATGCTTCAAACCTAAATAACAATTTATTTAGTTAAAATCTACTAATAAGGAGTCAGTGAAATTCCATTGGACATCTCTAATAAAATTCCTAATAAGCTTACTTTGTTAGTCCTTTTGATAACATTGTAACAAATTGTTTTTCGTAAACAAATTTGATTTAAAACTACGGACGTTTTAAAAAAATGTAAAACGCTTTCTAAAATTACGACAATTTAGCACAGTTTAGGCCTATGTAATATCAGTATGTTAACTCAATTAAAAACGTTTTAGGAACTTGCAAACGTTCTAGAAAATTCATAACGTTTTAGATAATTCATAACGTTTTAGAAATGTTCCATATTTTTACAAAATTCCAAACGTTTTAGAAATGTTCGATATTTACAAAATTCCGAACGTTTCGAACATTCCGAAAATTTCTAAGGTTTTACAAAACATCTAAAGCTTTGCAAACTTGGAACATTTAGCAGTTTTTTAGAACATTTACCTCACATTCTAAGATTTTTAAAACTTTCAAACCATTGCAAACATTTCGAACATCTAAAATTTGGAACGTCATCGAAATTGTTCGCGTAAATATGACACATTATACACTCGTGATTTCTGATACATAATTTTGTCATTTTTCAACAGATGGTCTTCCTGATATATTTCTTTGGAAGATTTCGGGATTTACAAAAATATTCAAGGACTTGGAGGAAAAGGAACCATTTGAATATCAGAGAAAAGAATATTTCACGACTCAAAATGGATTGAAATTCAGGCCAGAGATCTCTATTAGTAATAACATTAAATTCGTTTGTATTCGTCTACATTTCTCTGAGGATGTTAGTCTTTTGTCACCGTATTTGCATTTGCGAAAATTCCTTTTGATTGATCAAAATTCAGCCGAAGATAATGTCGAATTAATCGACCGTCCGGAATTTAAAAAGAACTCCCCCAAATACGTGATGTCACAATATTTATCAACTGATTTGTTTTTCCCTCTCCGTCTTTTGCGTAGCGAAAACAAATACGTGAAAAACGACGAGATTTTCATTAAAATCATCTTGGAGCCGATTGCTTTTCTTTGGAAGCAAATTGACTCCCAAGATGGCGTCTTTTTGTGGCGAATCGACGATTATTCACAAAAGAAGAGAGATGCAATCGATGGGGTTAACACGTGTTTATTAAGTAAACCTTTTAAAACGAGTCACGTGGGATACACGGCGCATCTAGAATTATATTTAAAAGGGAATCCCTGGAGAGAAGGAAAATACATCGCAATATATTTATATTTTCTATTGGGAGAACACGATGCAGTTCTTCCAGTTCCGTTTAAATGCAAATACACGATAAGTTTAATTGATCAATCTGATTCTTCAACGTCGAAGGAAAATATAAGCAAAGAAGATACTCAAGAATTGGAAGTGGGGGATACATATTTGGGGTATCATGGTATTCCACAAAAAACTGTGGAAAGTTCAAAGTACTTAAAAAATAATTCGATAATAATTCAAGCCACTCTGAAAATCGTTTAACCTAAATTGTTTATAGGCAATTTTCGATTCGTACGAATATTTTAAGAAATTATTTTGAAAGTATTATTTCCCACGGTGACCGAAAGCGAATTTTACTTTAATTTTTATAAACATTTCCACTTCGACATAAACATTTACGCGGTTTCCTATTATCTTGTAGTACATGTATTATGATTTTGATGAATCATTAATGTAAAGTGTTATTAAACGATGTCGTTAAATGTTGAATTGAATTTTCGCATGAATTAATTATTAATAATAATTCCAGTTCAGCTTAATGGTTTTTAATGTAAGAAAAGAATATTTCTTTTTTCAGAAATTCGCGAAAATATTTTTTTTAAAAAAATTCGCAAAAGTTCGAACATTTTTTCAGAAATTTGCTAGAAAACATTTTTTTTTATAAATTCGCGAAAGTAGTTTTATTTTAGAAATTCGCGAAAAAATGTTTTTCAGAAATTCGGGAAAAAAATATTTTTTTTTCTAAATGAGAAGGATTTAAGAAAATTAGTGAAATCTAACGAAGTTGATATTTACTGTAAAGCAATGTCTTCTACCAAATAATTTCATAAATGAGAATGAAACCAGAAAAATAACGAAGTGTGGTCATCTTAGTGAACCTACTGTAAGTGAACAAAAATTTAAAAGCGCTATAGCGCTGTAAAAAAACCAGTTTGTATTTTACGTGATATTTTATGCAAGTTTTAATATGTATCAGTTGTTCTTGTCATTATCGGACATTATTAATAAAATTAGGTGTTGCGCCAAACATAATTTTTTCAGCAAAATTAGTCAAATTTTGGTGCAACTCCATACTCGAAGAAACAGTCTTCCAACATGACGGGAATTTCGTTTTGCACGTCGTTGCAGACGACATCCATGCTGCCTTTTAATCGTGAACAAAGCATTAAAAGGTAAATAAATTGGTAATTTTTTATTAAAATAAATCAAACGACATCAAATTTGTCATGGTGTTGAAAGTACAATGTATATTAGTATGTTGCATTGGGTCTTCAACTTATTAGAAAGTAAGTATATACATAATTGATGCAAATACCCTATAGTGTGTTAAAAATCTACTGTTTGCTTGGTATTGCAATAAGTATCCATATGAACCATTACAAATTAAGCTAGTAATTGCAGCTGGTAAAAGGCTGGCATTCGCCAAGTGGCCAATAATTCGTTCCCAATGCCCTGTCGTGTATCATATTATGTATCTTTTGGAAAACTAATAACGCTTATTGCATGGTGCTACAATCCATTACTGAGTCTTGGCTTCTTCATTTTTATTGAAGTAACATAGCCTGTGTGTTTTGTTCTTAGTATGAGGTGGCTATAGCTTCATGTCTTGAAGCATTTTTTGCATAAATCCTGTGATTTTGTCTGGCAGTATGCCTCTTGTATTTCAATTAGTTAAAGACATGTTCTGTCTTGCTGAAACAGAATATGGCCAAGAGCAGTAGGTTTAGATCGAGGCTGCAAGAAAGTTTGGATAATCTACATACTTCGCCATTTCATTTACAAAATCTAAAACGTTAACAAGCGCAATGGTAAGTTAACCTCATCTTAATTTATCTCAGATAATCTGTGTTATCAACGTAATAAGGTTTAATTTTCTGTTTCTCATCTTTTATATAACTACATTTTTATTGAATTTATTTAATAAGGAAAGTAATTCATTTACATCCAGTAACAAGTACATTTTTACTTTGAAAACTAGACAAAATGGACGTTCTGGCAAATATGTGTGCTTGCATTGAATGCAAACACAATGATGTTTGTAATGTTTACTGAGGCTTGTTTGTATAATTTGAACTGTTTGAATGTAAGTAATAGTTGTCGATGAAACGTAAATACGGAATTATGCGCTAAGGCGCTTATTTGCAAATTCCGGGGAACCCCTTTCTCCCCCCCCCCCCCCGGCGATTATTAAAGGCTGGCGGCTATTGCGTGTCGGGCGCTTAATTCCGTATTTACGGTATACAGTAGTTATTCCTGGTTTTAGGTGTTAGCAAGTTAATGCATGGTTAAAAAATCTAAAAAAATGCTGGATAAAATTATTAATATATTTACTCATAAATATTTAAAAAAAAACGGTAAACTACAAATATTGATGCAGATTGCCCTGAAACTTAAAAATATTGTCAACATTCTCTATTATTAAAGAGATTTATAAACATAATATAAGATAAAACGTTAAATTTATAGTGAAATCATTGCTGGCAGTATTTTACCAACATTTTCTTGAGATTTTTTATCGTATTTATTTAAATACTTTAATAAATAAACCATAAAATGTCTTTCTTTTTATGTGTTTTTCTTACACATGCAGTTTATATACATGAATGCACAATGTACCAAACATGAAAGGCTAACTTCTAATACGATTAATATTTGGTTTTTACTCAGTTTTAGGAAATCTTCATGTAGTAACAATGGAAATGCGACTAAGCAAATATTTATCTTAATGTGCGTTTTTTTTCGTGATTCAATTCGTTTCTCAATTCATCATATGCTGTATTGACATTTTTATGAGAATGCAGCTCAATTACTCCTTGAGTAAAATTTTAGACAAAATATAATTTGAAATGGATCATGCGTTTATTTGATACAACAATGGCAAACGTCGTCTCTGTTAACCTATAACACTAATAGCAACAGTTTTTATCAACATTATCTGATGTTTGGTACTTAATTGCACGCGTTTGTAGTGTACTGGTTACGACCACCAGAGGGAGTCACCTCCCGACGGCCGGTGTGACCAGATAGTTGGGGATTAAAGGGCATTCTTGATGCCGACGTTAACAGTGATGGACGTGCCTTCCCGTGTGGTATTATTCCATTAGCAACGTGTACCAAGTTTCAATCCATTGTCATCTGGACAAGATACTACATACACCTGTGCACACAAGATTGACCATCTGAATTCGCCATTATTATTTTAGTGTTGTACTAAATGATATGTTGACAAGTTGTGACACAGAAGGTGGGGTAGGGTTCTAAAAAACTATGAAAATTGCATGACATCATTTCTGGATGACTTTTTTCCGAGTACAAATTTGCTGAACTTTCAAAGGGAGAGTCCAATTTTGGAAAAAAATTTGAGGAAGTTATTTTTTGAAAGGCCACTTACAAGGAAAGGAAGAGGGGGAAAGGAGAGGCCCAAAAAAAGCTCTAAGCCTTGGGGCTTAGAGCACTACATTTACGTTGAAGGCGAGGTTATGATCGAAGTAACCAAAAAGGAAGGACAAGAACAGCACAACATTTGGGATCTCAAGTCTTACACCAGTTACAAGCAGCAGTTAAATATCTGGAAGCATTTCCAGTAACAGAAGGATCGGAATACGATCATGACCAATTTGATTTAGGAACTACCCCAGCATTCGCCTAAGGGGATTGTGGAAAACCATGAAAAACCACAATCTAGGATAGCCGACAAGGGAATCGAATCCGGGTCTACCGAATGCAAGGCGAGAACGCTAACCACTCAGCCAACTTGCTCGGTGGCTGTTATTTGCCAGAATATCCCTTGATTTTTGTAATTAAATTGAAGTTTGAAATCAAATTGAAACAAATTTAAGCCTGTGAGAAAATGCAAATATATTACAGGGTTCCCTCAGACCTGTAAAAGTCAGGGAACTTAAAAATGGCCTGAAAAGTTCAGGAAAATTTAAAGCATTTATATATACTTCTACCAGGTTACATCAGGGCCAATTTTCAAATGGGAAATTTACAAAAAAATTTCACATTTTTTGGAGTGTCCACGTTTACTATGTACAAATTTACACAATTTTTCAGGTTTTCAGATTATTAATTTGCAAAATTTTCCACGTTTTCCGAGTACAAATTCGCAAAATTTGCAACGTTTTCTAAGTACAAATTAGCCAAATTTTCCACGTTTTCCATGTAAAAGTTTACACAATTTTTCACGCTTCAATACCCTTTACAAATTTGCACAATTTTCCACGTTTTCCGAGTACAAATTAGCTATTGTTTTCGTTTTCAATGTACAAATTTTCAACATTTTCCAAATATAAAATTTTTCTACGTTTTTTTTTCAAAATTGTTGTTAGTGTAGCAAAATAATTTTTTGGTGTCAGTTTTATAAGATACGTTAATTTTTCAGATCGTCATTGGTTAGTGAAATTTTTTAAAAGCTGGAAAATTCAGGGATGTTGAAAATGCGAGATTAAACAACCTGTCCAAAAAATTCGTCCAATAAGTTGGTTCTGTTAGAGGTTATAGAGACTATTTGTGAAATGTTCTGAAATTTATTTTTATGGATTCAACGTCCGAGATGGTAAAGGAAGATGGTCATGGCAGATTTCATATAGGAACTATCTCATCATTCGCCTTAAAGGATTGTGGGTAACCACGAAAAATTACAATCGAGGATAGCGGAAACGGGTTTCGAACCCGGGTCCACCGAATGCTCGCCGGGTAAAACGGGTTAAAATATATTCCGAGGAAGCCTGACGCCTAAGAGTTTGTGTGTTAATTTTACTTTAGATTAATTGATGAATTTTGTAATTACAATTGTTAAACATTTTCAGCTCCACGAGGTTTTCAAGAAACTAACCAATAAAGTTACTTCTGAATAGCGACTGAAGCAAATTTACATTTTGAAAAAAGGTTTCCCCAAACCTGGAAAAGTCAGGGAAATTCAATGCAGTTATGGCGATTTAAAATTAATACTTCTATGAGGTTAGCACAGGGCCCATTTTCCGAGTAGAAATTTGCAAAACTGTTCCACGTTTTCAAAGTATTAATTTGCAAACTGTTCCACATTTTTAAAATTTGAAAAACATTTTCACATTTTCAAAGTACAAATTTACACAATTTTCCACGTTTTCCAGGTACAAAATTGCAAATTTTTTAACATTTTCAAAATTTTTAACGCAAAAAAAAACTTGGAGAAGTCCGTGTTTGGTACTTCTAAAGTCGACTTCTTAGGGTTCACTGTGACCCCGGAAGGAATTGCTCCGCAACCAGAGAAGGTCCGTGCCATCGTTGAGTATCTAACCCCCAACAATGTCTCCGAACTACGCCGTTTCCTCGCCATGACAAACTTTACCGCCGTTTTCTTTTTGGAGTAGCTACTTTCCA
>JAQGBX010003130.1:0-18132 GCA_034698745.1 Megaphyllum sjaelandicum
CAGGTTGCAACCCGAGCGCCTAAACGTGAGAAAAATGCGATAAAAAATTGAATAAATAAAAAAATGACATTTTTTAATATATATGTCTGGATGAGTCAGGAAAGAAAGACTTACTTTAAAAATGTCAGGGAAATTCACTGGAATCACTGTTTTAATGTTTTCACATTCCATAATGAATGCGTCTACGTGTAATTTGAAAGATTTTCAAGCACATGTTTTTTAAATTTCAACTGTTTTCGAGTAGGAATTTGTAAAATTGTCAAGAGTTTATGATGACAAATTTTCAACTTTTTGGAATACAAATTTACACAAGTTTCCAAATTTTCTGAATAAAATTTTATTAGATGTTCACAATTTTCGCTCATCATGCAAATTTCGTAAAATGTTCAAAAAATTGTCTATGTTAATTTTTACTTTTTTTTTCAAAATATTAAATATGAGTAAATTTTTCAAAATATCGAATAGTGTCATGAGTAGATTTTGCAAAGTATTGAATATTGTTGTGAAGAAATTTTGCAAAATATTGAAAATTATCTTGAGTAAATTTTGCAAAATATTTAATTTTGTCCTGTGTAGCTTTTGCAAAATCGTGGATAACATTGGCATACTGAATGTAAATGTTGTCATTGGTCAGGAAAATTGTTTTAAAACCTGGAAATGTCAGGGAAGTGGCATTTTAAATTTCTTAGGGAACCCTGCGAATGTACTCGACGCTGAAATTTAACTTATTATTAAATTGCTCTTATTGCATTAACGCAGTTCTAATTGAAAGTGTCAGAAATTACATGTGGGGAAAAGTCAGGGACTTAATCAATTTTCGTGATTTTTTCAGTTACATTAGTCGTTGCCCTAATCTAATATCAAATTACTTTTGCATTATGCCAACCAAGAAGATTTGCGCTTCTAAAATTTGCCTAATGCCATGTCGAGAAAAGATGTAACGTATGCCACAAAACTTGCTAATGAAATAACCTTTTAATGCAGTTGAGGCCTCTGGCAAAGCTGAAATTGGTAGTTGTTGAATATATATAGGCCTACGATGCTGCTGCTTCTTCATGGACTGTGCAGGTGTAATGTCACCAAAATGACGTTAGAAAAAACACTCAAGGAGCTCCATTACCATTCAAAGGATGTCAATTTATCTGCTGCTATTTTGCAAGTAATTTGGGAGAGCTTTAAACGTGTACATGTATTCTACAATGACTCAAACGTTTTTAGCATGCATGTACACCGTACTTGATAAAGAAATGCATCGTTTAGAAAACTTGGTCACGTGGTGGTATTGCGAGGTGATAAGAATACATATTTGATTTAACTGATTCACTTAGCTTACTTCATCCGGATTGATGTGCACATGAAACAAGCTCATGTCATTCTTTAACCTAGACCAGCAAAGCGAACAATTTGATAAAAACAAAATGGAGGATACCATGTTGAGCAGTCATGAACGAGCCAATACGTAAATTTACAATATTAGCCGAAATAAAAATGATGCAGATGTACAAGTGTTAGATATACATGTATTTACAATTAGTCATGAGCAGTACTTAACAACGCTGGATTTTCAGCAAAGGCAGCCTATTTTTTGAAGAGGCTTACAGTCTGTTCTAATATCTCTCAAAATACATTCATGCATGTCAATTAACATTTCATTTCGCAAAAACGGCATGCGTTTTCAGAAATCAGAAATGTGCACAATGCAATTCTCTTGCGGGAAAGCAGACGATGGATAATATGGCTATGTGGGAAACCCAAATCTTGGAAAACAGCAGACGACGCATAATATTAACGTGTTAATGTCTGGACAAAAGCAAACCCTCTAATAGAGCAGACGACTAAGAAAAATGTTTGCTGGCAAACATTTTTTTCTATGATGTTTACCGCTTGTTTGCTGGAAATTTTATGAGCAAATACTGCAGTATTTGTCGAATGGTTTTTTGCAATCTATTATGATGGCACATTTTAAGCATATAGTACAAACTGTAACAAACAGCAAACAAAAACAGTGTTTCTGTTTGCTTCAAAAATTTGTACCAAGCAGCAAGCATTATGAGAGAAAGATGCAAACATTTTGGTATTTGTCCAAGAGTTGGTAAACATCAAAGGAAACTGTCAGCAAACATTTGTCCCGGTCGTCTACTGTATTGAACGGTTTACTTTTAGTCGCGCATTTAATTAACACGTTAACGCGTCGTCTGCTGTTATTCAAGATTTGCATTCAGTATTATTTTAATGTTTTCAGCGTTATAAGTGAATTTCTGAAAATACGTGCATTATTTTGCGAAATGAAATGTTAATTGACAGGATTGTCTTACGTTTGGTCAACCACAATAGGCATTTTTCAAAAAATTGTCTCCCAATGCCGAAAATTCAGTGTAGTATCGCACTACCCATGACTTAATTATCGTATGTATATATATACACACCTATATCTGCATTATTTTCATTCATACTAACATTGTAAATTTGCGTGTATATAAGCTCTTTCATTACTGCTCAATGGTATCCTCCATTTTTTTTGGCTAATTGTTATTTGTTTGTCTATGTGGTCTGTACACTGTTTGCACGAGCACGTTTTGGGAGGAAATGTTTGCAGTTTCTTTTACGATGTTTGCTGCAGTCTATACTTGGAGGGTCGTCCATCCATGGAGGTAATGTTCGGGCTTCGTGAAACATTCATTGATTGAGCGGAACATGGCTCACTTTTTGGCAGTTATGGTTGCCAAAGACAACATTGGACAGAATCTTCCGTGCCAAATTGCTCCAGCAAGTTATCAGTCTCGAAACAGACTGTTTAAGAGTTCTAGCATGGTGGAATTAAACCGAATTTCCTGCGCAGCGTTTCATACATTCGCACGGTGTATATTAATGTCTGGCGAGTGTCTCTTGTCGAGCTTCTCACTTATTTACGAGCTTACACCGAAATGCACAATTTTAATTTGGTTAGGGACCTACTTAGGATCTATGGTACTTTGCTCGATGCATTCTCAGCTTTCTCTGAGGGGCTATTTTCTCTTATTTACAACCTCTTACCGGGACGACTAAAACGCCTTTGATTATCGCGCGCTCGAGATGTTCCCTACCACTTCCTGTTATATATAGGCCCACTTTTGGTGCACTTCCAACTGCATTATAAAATATATTTTATTTTAAAACTGTAATTACATTTCAAATGACGCTACAGGACGTGATGACCACTCGTAATTGTTGAAGCAAGGTGTATACTGCTTGAACGTCGTTTCGTTTAGTTTCCACTCTGGGAAACACATTTTTTATTCGATGTATCGATGGTTTTTGGGATGCAATTTGCGTGGGTGAGACTTGCTGATTGTCTGAGCCTTGTTTCCATCGTGATATATTGCATTCTTTATATCCTTTGCAAACCCACTGTGGCAACAGATATTGCTTTTTTTTTCTAACGTGGTTACCAACGTGGGGAACAAACGTGCGTATGTTTCTTTAAGGCACACGTTACATCGAGCTGCTCAGCTCCAGTCAATGTAACAATCTCGTAGAATCGACGCATCTATTATGAACGCCCATAAATTTCTAATGGTTGTGGTTTGGTCTCGTGAAGCGTTGGTTTATAAATCCGGAACAATTTTGTGCCATAAGACAATAAATATAGTTGCTTCGGTGCTAGAACATCTGTAAGTTCGTAACAATTCCGGTCACCCAGATGGCGTTGAACTCAGTTGATGTCATCTCTCTGCAGAGCGATAATTAGCATCAAATCTATGGGATACTTTCGGAACCAGCCCAATTAATACCCACGTAGCAAAATGACGTCAGTTAAAGTCGTCATGTATGACTCAAAAAAAATGATCCAAAAGTGACGTCAAAATGTTCCTTCTTTTGACGTAATTTTTGCATCAAAAAATGATGTCGTTGTCTGGCGTGTTTCGGAATTTATTTGATGAAAATGACACAAAATTACGTCATTTTCTGATGTTTCTGAATTGTTCATTTATTAGAAGAAAATAACCAAAAAATGACGTAATCTTACGTGTTTCTGAATGATCATTTATTAGAGGAAAATAACAAAAAAAAATGACGTCATTTTCTGTTTCTGAATTTGTCATTTATTAGAGGAAAATGACCAAAAAATGACGTCATTTTCAGATTTCTCTGAATTGGTCATTTATTAGAAGAAAATTAACTAAAAAATGGTCATTTTCTGACTTGTTTCTGAATTAATAATTTATTACAGAAAAATAACCAAAAAAGACGTCATTTTCTGACTTGTTTCTTATTTGGTCATTTATTAGATAAAAATGACTAAAGTCGACTCGCGTTTTTACGCACTTTGTTCTCGTTAATGGGAGGTTCGTAAAAACGCGAGTCGCCTACGCAATCCCGCAAAAGAAAATGTTGCTTCCGTTTAGGTGAAAGATGAGATTACTACACGTTTTCGATATTTCGCGTCGTTATTTAGATTAATATCCCGCCTTTCATGAAGCCAACTATTGTACCGCGGGGCATCATTAGTGAATTTATGATATGTTCGTGTATGAATCAGATTTTGATATTTCAGCTTTGAACGTACACGGAAACAAGATTTTTAAATGACTGTGGGTGTGCGCTCCACGTGGCTTAATGAAATTTAGGTAATAAAGCAACGTGGAAAGCTCAAGAATTCCAACTGCTTTCCTGTTAATCTCGCCAACTTTGTTTTAATCTTGTTATTGCTTGAATTAATCATGTCGTTTACAATTTGATTTTTTATTTTATTTGCAGAAATTAAAGGAGCTTCATGCGCAATCAAAGTCACGTCGTACCACAACAATATTTTGAAATGGATAGCCTTGATGGTGAGATGCTATTTTCTTCTTGTCTCAATGTTGTCCTTGTCCATTGTGTAGCAATTGCCGCATGTGTGACCTTCTCGGAGTAAGCCATGTCTCATGAAATGCTCGAGAGGATTTGGTGAGTGAGAGAAAATGGAATCAAGTTTGCATATACACTGCAGTATAGGCATACATGATGCTGATACATTCTTGAATCTGAAGCATATGTATAACTGTAATTTTTGCTGATATAGGGCAGTGCTGCATATAATTGGATGTACTGTATATGTGGTCTAGGTACTTTTTTTTTATAACCGTAATGGCTGTCCTAAAACATCCATCATGTTTTATCTATGTATATCCAGCCATGCACTTGAATACATCTGGATTCTTAAACCTACACTCTAACAAAAAATTGAGGTTCTTAAGATGTGCTTTGGGATGTTTTACCATTTTTTTCAAAAAGGTGCTTTATAGCTTTGCAGCTAGAAATGGCTGATGCTATTTCACTCAGGGCCTTCCAGAAAGGTGCATTCATGTTCAGAGGTACTTAATTTACCCCTCCTTGAAGTATGTCACCTTAGTGTGACATCCTGGTGATATGAGAGAAGACAAAATTAGCCATATCCAAGACGGAGAATGCGTCATGGTTTCTTGCGACAAAGACTTGGAACGTTTCAAATGAAACTTTTTGCATTTGTGGTTCGAAAAGAATGCATGGTCTGCATAAATTGCATTTATGCAATTGTCGCAGTAAGGTTTTAATTGTGTGTTTATAATTTGTAAGTTTACATGTTTCACTAAAATCTGGTAAACACTATAAACATAAAGAAAAACCATCGAAATGTTTGTGAAAACGATGTACATGTAGTTGCAAACTTTTTTGAGACATTTTGGTCAGTTTGATTCCAGTCGTGGGTCGGTATGATGAAAGAAAAAAGTATAGAAACGTTTTGGCGGTGGCGCTGCTGTCGTCTGCACGATATTAATATCGTGTACGACAGCGTATCGAAGCGTTCGTTTTATGTGTGCTTTGACAAATGTTAACAGAAAATGATACAATTGAAAATACTAATTATGTAGCCTACCTACTAACGTGAAAGTGGGTTAATGTTCTCCAGTCTGACAAATTTCTGCACGTTTTTAAGAATAATAATTGATTGGCTGCCTTAAACTCATTCTAAATTGACATTGTATGAAACCATTAATAATGAACTATTACATGATAAAAATTAAACTTACGGCTATTGAGTTTAATAGAAGGAATAAATCTTCAAACTTGTGGTGGCATTTGCTGTCGTTACATGTAGGCCTACAGTACATCTGAAAGGGTTAATTTTATCTTCTAAAGTATATACTTAGTTTATTAGAACTTGTTTATATATATATATATATATATTATAAACCATTTTAAGTTAACGGTTTCTGAGTTTTGGTTTATGGCTAGTATATACTAGGCTTTAATGACCATTATTCAAATGACGTTTTTTGCTTTCAGTTGTACACAAACGTTTTTGAGCCCCAAATACGTCAGCAAACATATACTTTTGTACTCATAATTTTGCATTAAGCTGTCAGTGCCTCAGAAATTCAGACATTGCAACATTTGCGACTGCTGAGTTGTCGATTTTTCCAAAACTGCATGAAGAAATGGCGAATGGTGGGAAATGTGGATCGAAAATGGATTACTCTGCTGTTTTTCTGACATTGATTTTGGTACATGCATGTACTTAAACTAAATCTCAGCAATTTATTTTTCCATAAGAAATGTCACAATTACAATAATGCATTCCATTTTTTGACAACCGGAGTGAGATTCAGTATAAATAAACATTAAAAAATGCATTATGGTTAACGGGATGTCCCAAAATCGATTTGCATTAAGGCATTTACTTGATTTCTGTTCTCATTTTGCAAACATTTCAAAACTGATGAAGCTCGCGATCAACATTATGTAGAAAATGCATGATTTGTTAGGTCGAATTTCGCGAAACGTTGTTTTCTAGTTTGCTGTGAAACAGCAACCTGGCAGAGTTCTCCCAGGTTCCAAACCTGGACAAGTCAGGGAGGAATGACTTATTTTTGAAAAAGTCAGGAAAATGTAAGGTATTAATGTAATTGTCACAATCCATAATGAATACGTGCATGGTTAGCTCAGTGCCCGTTTAAAAAATTTTCAGATTTTTCGTAATGCAAATTTTCCACAGATTCCGAAGACAAAATTTTTTTGTAATGAAAATTTTCAACAGTTTACGCCGACAAATTGTCAAAACTTCGAAGTTTTCCAGACCCAATTTTGCAAAATTTTAGAACTTTTTGTAATACTGTATAAATTTTCAAAACCCCTCTACTGTTAATGAGTACTGATTAACAGATTTGTAAAATTTTCAACAGTTTCCGAGGATGAATTTCCAAAAAAAAGTTTAAAAAAAAGGTGCAAGACTTTTTACTTTTTCCTGTTAAATTTGCAAAATTTTCCTATATTATCCTGCGTCAATTTTGAAAAATCGTGGATAACGTTGCAAATTTCAACATTGGTCAGGGAAATTTGCTTAAAAACCTGGAAGTTGATTATGAAATGACGAAATTTCTGGGGAACCCTTTTACCAAGCAACGGTTCGTTGAATCTGTGGCGTATAAACGTATGGCCAGGAGGCGCTCTAGGAGTTTGGTGTCAAAATTGCTCTTCCAGTTTCTCGCCCCTTTGTTGTGCCACGTACATAACCTTCGGGCGTCACGTGGCTTTTCCCTTCTTTCGACGCTGGCTATAGGTTTTCTGCGCAGGATAAATGAATGTAAATAACTGCGTTTGCAGCTACCCATTTACTAAATTGAAGCATTAGTTTTTTTTTGCTGGTAGTCGATCTCACCACGTGCCTCCTCCCTCCCACTGCTTCTGTTTGGAGCTCGGCTTCAAGGGTAGAATTTATTGATCATTTACGAACAGAATTGACTTATTGCCACCTCTTCTCACTGACGAATAATCGAGTGCCTGCACAGCACAGACTCTGGCTGAGCACCCCGTTTCTCATCTTCTCTTCCCCCCAAAACTCGATTGCTGGATGTTCCTACTCCGAACACGGGGGTTAAACACAAAATAAAGCCCTGGCTTAATACGAAACGAATTAGATGCCCCCTCCACACATGCGTGGGAGACGGAATCTGGGCTCGTTCGGGGTTATAGGGTGACTCTGAAATCTGTCATCGTTTTCAGTCTTAAGCGAGAAAATCCACTACTCGATAGATGGGAAAATGGGAAAAATCGATTTCTCGCCTGTTTTTTTTTTTTATTCCACAATTCGGTTATTCCGGCATGGGGTGCTATTTTAAGAAAATACAGGAAGGGAAATGTAATGCATCTATACTTTTTAAGTTACCCTTTTGGACGAGACGTAATGTTTGAATGCATTATTTCGTTAATCTCTTTGAGTGTTGGACATTAGTCGAATGAGTTTTCAATCGTGGCTAAAATTGACGACAAAAATATTCTTAAATTAAAATGACTAATTTAGTTGTTACTCGTCACTATTGTTACTGCATTAGTCGTTGGAAATGAATAAAGTTTTAGCTGAATAAATTTTTCAATCATGACTGAAATGAATGAATGAATGAATAAAATTGATGACTAAATTACCTCTGGTTTCTTTTTTAATTTAGTCAGTTAAAATTTAAAATTGATGAAAAACTAATCTTGGAGCAATGATATTGTTTCGAATTTTCGGCGGTTTGGCATATTTTTCAACAATGTTTCGATGATTTTGCGGATTTAGACAATGTGGTGAATTTTTGGCGGTTTGGGATATTTTTAGAAAGTTTTGCTAATGTTCTGCAATTTTGTGAATTTTTCGTCAATTTTACAACTTTTCGACGGTCAGGAAGAGTTTTCAACAGTCTTTTTATTTTTCGACAATTGCCAAACTGAAATTTTTTAAAAATTGCTTCGATAGTTTCCCAGTTTCCCAGTCACGAAATTATAGACAGTCGTTGCGTCTACGACTAATCAATCATTAATTGGAAGAGACATGACTATTGAATAGCCAAATTATTCGTTAGTCATGACGAGTACACCAATGATTAGTCGTTGGTTTTAATTGATCAAGCTCTTGTGACCAAATGTTAATTCGTGAAGTTCTTCACTGCGATGCATTGACCACAAATGTCGACTCGTGTACTTTGCTGAAAACTTGATATTTGTTTGGGGAGATTTTGGAAATTTACAAACTAATTTTACGTTTCGGTAAATCTTCAAGATATATTCCCCTCTAAATATAGCCGAGATAAGGCAAAGTTTGATATCTTAATACCATTATTAAAAATCCCTGAAATTTATGATCGGGCAGGTTGATTTGTCATTTTCAAGTGTTGAAAACACCGACTGGCTGATCGATTCTTGCTGAGCCAAAAGTACTTCCGTCATGTGGCAGCTTGGTTCAGCTAATATGTAACTAGCTTGACACGGTGGTGTCCCAGGACACCCTGTAGTTTATGGATTTTTTGAAATGAGAACAGTCATGGGGGCTCTTAATCGATAAATCGTTCCGCTTGATTAATTTTCCTTTTTTCCCTGATTTTTGTTTAAAAAGTGTCATCATTCCTAATTTAGAAATAAAAGGACTTAAGGTTCCCGTTTTTTTCCTCTTGGCGTGCTGAATATCGAGCTTAATTATACAATCCGAATCGATTTCTTCGCGAGCCTGTCATCGGGCTTTCGAGCTTGAAATATGCAGAGCTAAACCAGGCCACCGTATAAAACCGTATCATCCTATCATTAGTCTGCCATAGATGGAGTAACTGGGCCTAATCAGTTGGCGCATGAAAGTTTTATTAGTGTTTGTCGTTTGGATGGCGAAGCAATTAAGACACGCGTATCGTTAGCCTGTCAGCCTTTACTGCCACTCACTTTTCTTTTTCATTAAATATTCCCCTCGCTTGGAATTCTGGGTGTGGACGAGCACCTCATTTGCTTAACGTCAAGATTTGCATTTTTAATGCCGAGGAAAAGCAGGAGACGTGGGAGGAACCATCTACAGTGTCGTTGAGAGGAATGATGTTATCGAGACCGTTGAGGAGGAGCCTTATTGAAAACTCCAAGCGCCATCGGATGGCACATCCATCTGTGCCCTATGGCTGCGTTCACGTTGGACTTGTTTTCCAGTCGCTTGCCACTGGAAAACCAACTACAAGGTCATGAGGCATAAGTCTGTTAAATCGGCACTATTGCAGTCAGAAGGCGCAACAAGACTTTACAGACTTATGCCTCACCTTGTAGTCGGTTTTCCAGTGGCAAGCGACCTGAAAAACAAGTCCAACGTGAACGCAGCTTATGGCAGGTTTTACTTTTTGCCCCATGCTGTATTGTTAGTCCTTTAAAAGTGTTCTCTAGCGAGGTGTTGAATTCGTACCTCTGCTTCGACATGGTTGGTTGGTTGTGGAGTTTTAATGCTGGGTAATTTCTGCACGCGAGTGCTAATCACCTACCTTGAAATTTTGAATTTTGCCTACGAAGAGGCATTTCCACCCTCCAAGGTGGATCTTTAACTTGCAGAGTTCTCTAGCGAGGTATGGAATCCGTACCTCAGTTCCGAAATGATTGGTTGGTTGAACTTATGGATTTTTAATATGCTAGGCAATTTCTGCTCACAAGGAGTAATATTGCCTACCTAGAAATTTTGAATTTTTCCTACGAAGGGGGTCAGATATTTCCACCCCCCAAGATGGATCTTTAACGTGCAGAGAGCAAACTGGATTTACACAGGATCTCGGTTTAAAATCTCATCCGAAAGAGAACTTTGCACATCCTCAAAATGTTCACCGACCTCGACTGGGGAGCGAACCCTGAAACCTAGCTAAGGTCGAGAGGCTGTCTCAGTTCCGACGTGGTAAAACCGGAGTCTGTGCAAATGCGTTTAAGCTTATTTAAAGCTTATACCGATCAGCGTTTCTGACAAACTGACCGTCCACTTCTCAGAGCATCATTCGCAGTTGTCTATTTCTGAACTTTTTTAACTCACTCATAGACCGAACATTTGGACATTTCTGCTCCTGAATTGCCTTCAAAAGTTAAAATACCAACAACAGACGGCTGCTGATCGAGCCACTATCTATTCGATGTCCATCTTTGCTTTCGAATTTTAAGCACGAGCAATTTATGAAACATGTATCTTTTAATGTTGACATTAATTTGGTTAGAAGTGGTGGAGTATTTTTTAAGTCACCCACAGCTATTTGCTGTTGGATGAACCCCCGCCTCAGTGCCCTTCCTGTCACGTGCTCTTGACGGTACGACACCTCTTGTTGGTTTGCCCTCGCTATGCTGCTGCCCGACTGCAGGCGTTTGGTCGACCCCCTACGCTGTCCCTTGTGCTTGGTAAAGTTGGTCTCGTGCCGTCCTAACCTGTGTTTTTTCCTGCGTCAGTGTGGTCTCTTTAATGTGCTGTAACCCTGTTCTACTTCCTCTGTCGTCCCCCCCCCTCCCTAGCCTCTCGTGTCTGTGTCCCAAACTGTTCTATGTTGATCCCTCCGTGCATCCTGCTCTCCTTCTCCTGATCATCCCACCACAGTTCCCATGTCGACGTCCGGACGCCTTTTACCTTGTAGCCACTGTGCCGTTCTACCCACCAGCCAACCAACCAATTTTTTCCAAGGAATTTTATTAAAATCCATGCAGTCATTTTTTAATGATTGGGCAAGCTTGATGAACACTCCTCGTATTTCAATCAGGTTTGCTGTTCGTTATCTCTGCAACCTATCCTTTCCTTTCCAATTATTTGAGTAAAATTATTATTATCATCATCTAGTGACCGCGAGCACACTAGCTAAACTAGAAAGCATTAAGCCCAAATTAATCACGTATCATGGTGTAATGCATTCTTACTAATGAAATGAATTGCGAAATATGCACTATCAATTCCAGCATTGGGTTTGGTGCCTATCTCTCAATGACCTCATTTCTACCTTCTACTCTATATTTCTGTCCCCGTACATTACCAACAACACTTTTGGTCATTGCAGTTTGCTTTTATAGATGTACTTTAAAACCATTCCATTAGGCTATGCCTTTATTTGGCTTTTTCCTGGAAAAATTTCTGGGGCAACAACCATTTGAAGTGACTGGTCAGTTGTTGATCCACGATGCTATGTAATATTTTGCTCCATGTTGCCCACTGCCCACTGGTCACCTTTGTTTAATGGCACCTATCAAAAAGCTGCATTCCCATTTTGTCCGAGTTGTAAAACCGAGGCGTGCAAATAAAACACTGGTTGTAAACCTTGGGGCTTGCGTGCCAGGACAGTAAATCAGAAGTGGTGGATGAAAGGAAGTAAAAAGTTAAACCAAGATCGAAGTATAATTCAAGAGATTCTCCAAAAAATGATGTGGGATTTATTTCTGTGTAAATAAACTTTCATTTCATTTTTCTTCCCATTTCTTATTTTATATATCCGCGCATTTCTGTCGCTTGAAATAGCTTAATAAAAATAACAAACTTGCACTTTGAGACGGGCTTACGAATTCTGTCTTGATCTTTCGTTTTAAGCCACGACTTTCCTCGTGATTTTTTTTCTCTCCTTTACTCTTCAATATATCTCATCATCCATCTTTTTGAGCTCTTCTCTGGCCTTTACAAATCATCTTTCTGCCATATCGTGGAGGAAAATAACACGAAAGTCTTAAGTCTTTTTAGATGGAATAAGAGATTTACGGGGGAAGCAAGGCAAGGAGTGAGCACTGTGAACGAGGGCTGTCGAGGTTTTTCAAAGACAGTATGAGAAATACTGTCCAATAACAGTGAAAACTATATAATGTACATTTCATGAGTCACATTCGGAATGAGAAAAAACATGTTATTGACACTACTTTCGAGCTGCATATGTTGTTGACTAGAAAGGTCAGATAACTGGAAAATGTCTGGAAAAGTCAGAGAGGTCGAATGACTTATTTTGGAAATGTCATGGAAACTCAACGTATTATACAGTATAATGTTGTCACAATCCAACGTAATAATGTTTCTACGTGACTAACTCAGATCCAATTTGCAAATTTTATTAAATTTTCCAATGCTAGTTTTCAACAGCTTCAAAGCGCAAAATGTTGAATAGTTTCCAAAAAAAAATGTGACAAATTTTCCATGAAGTATCTCGACAATGAATTTGCTGAATCGTAAGCATTTTTAGGACTTATTTACAAAAATATTAACCTATTCAGAGGATAATTTTTAAAAACTCCAAACTGTTTCCAATGACAAATTTGCACCATTTTAGAATGTGTTTATGCTAATTTTGTAATATGTTCAACATTTCTAAATGTTAATTTTGCAAAATATTGATTGTGCTGTGTAAGTTTAGCAAAAACGTCGATGACTTTGGCATATGTCAATTTTGACATTGTCATTAGTAAGGGAAATTTGTTTAAAACCCTTGAAAACTCAGGGAAGTTAAATATGAAATTTCTGGGAGAACCCTGCATGGTTGATGATGTTGATATGTTGTAGGGGAGACCGGGGCTAGTTGGCACAAAAATTTCCTCCATTTTTAATTTCATAATTTTCCACATTTCGTGAAAACCAAAACTATCCAATAATAGAGGTACTCTAGCACAACCAGTTCCTATTTTGTTTTTCGTTTCTTTTTGTTTAAATTGTTTGTTTAATTATGAAGTTGTAATTTGTTTTTCAAACATGCCCCCACGCTGTGACAACTTGCCCGATGGCGGGGCAAATATAAATAAAGCCACATTTATGCAATCGAAGCTATAGGCCTACAGAACTCGATACATGAACAAAAATGTTATCATTAAACATTTGAATCACAGTGATCACAAACCTAAAATTCAATTTCATCCTCGGTGATAACTTTGCAGTCTCTTGGAAGAGTTTAGTAGTTAATGTTGAACTGACGTGCTGTTTCTCTGATAGATATGGGTTTGGATTTCTCTCAATGGGCGCTCACCGAGATGACGCGTGATTTAATTGTCCTCAACACGTCGAAACCACTGAAAAGATATGGGTCAGAGTCCACTAAAGCTACATCATTTCTGTGTGCGCTGACTCATGTGTTGTTATTGGCATGTTACGGATAAATCACGCGTCATATCATGTTACGTGTCATCTCGATGAGCGCCCTGCCTAACTGCTGATATCACCCGTAGGATTACTGTTATATTTGATGTCTGTTGATTTATTCTGTGTTTTCCGAATATAATTTCCAGCCATTTTTGTGTTTGTTATATAATTATTCAATATTTATTTTGAAAATACAAATTGTATTTTAAAATCGTGAACAAATAATGTTCTGCTTAAACTTGTTTAAGCTTAAGCCCCTGGCTTAACTGATCACTATTTTTGGTGTAAAACTGGAATCATTAGCAAATTGTACCCACTGTCAAGCCATAGGAGTGACAAAGGAACCAGATTGAAGCACATTTCATTTATGAAAACCAAAAAATCATTGAGCATTTCACATTGATGTGTAGAATTTAATTCTTGGGTTAGTTTTTACACGTGACAACATGCCCCTCAATGGTTGAGACAACTAGCCCCATTTGTTAATTTAAAAAAAAAGTCTGTTAGCCCCAACACCTAGCTTTCATTAATTTGATATTCTTATAACGTAATTATTTTCTCTAAATGTAGGCTACATGTATGTTAGAACATAGGCATGCAAAAATCTCACCTTTCTATTTCAGTCTGTTATCCAGACAGTGTCTTTTACGAAATTCGAAATTTAATCGGAGATGAACACAAACACGTTTTTCAGTGTAGCATAAAAGCTATCAATCAGAAACAACATCCTGTTGTTAATGGCGCTAAAATTGAGCGTGAGACAACTTGCCCCGGAATCCCATACCCAAATCTTTACTTAATCATTGTTTTTTATACACACTGCTAGCTCTTCTAACAGTCATGTCATCAAAATAGAACAATTTGGGGGTGTATGGAGGTGGAAATGTTTCAAATGTAGTGAAACTTGATGCATTTCTTGTAGGCTATTTATTTTGGAAAGGACAAGAAGTCAACATGTCAACTTGAAATCGATAATCGACATATTTAAGGTTTCTAGCTCGCGTCATATACTGCCGGGTAACGTTTTCAATTTTTGATGCCTTTACGCCGACGAAATTGCATTCAGTTGATAGATGTCGTATGTGTCTGAAATTTAATTCATAACGCATCTTGTTTCACTGTTTTTTCTTCACTTTTCCAAGTGTGATACAATTTCTAACCCTAGATTGAATTAAATCCGCCCGCCATCCTAATTGGACGTAGGGAAATAGTGCTGCCGCCTATCGTTTCGAGCATTGGGGAATTGGATGTTTTTTCATATTATTCTTACCAAGCTAGTAATTCGCATTTTATTTCTTTCGTAAAACAAACTAATCTATTTTCGCTCGCAAAAACGTGTCGCAAATGGCCCCAGAAATTGAATTATATAATCGATATTTTTGATGCGTGAAAAGTTGTGATAAATCGTGATTTTAAAGTTCCGTGGTAACAACTTTCTGGGAGGTTTTTGAGATCGATTTCGTTGTCGCAGATTCGAACGTAAAGTTCGTTATATTTGTGCGAAGAAGCTGCGATTTTTTTTCCCCATTATTCTTTGGAGGATTTGCTTGGCCTTTTCGTTGTTTTTTAGGTTTTCGAAGCCGACAAGAATGTGCCTTTAAATATCCGAAAATTTGGTCATTTTTAATGAATGACGTCATCCAGTACGCTTCTGGTGAAGACGTTTTTAACAATTTTAGTGACGTCATTCGCACTTTTTATGATTACGTCATTCATAGAAATTATGATGTTGACACCATTCATTAAAATGTCAGATTGATTCATGATCATCACACAAAAAAATGTACAATTCTAGATTTAAAAAAAAAACCAAAAATTGGACATTCTTTGTAGTGACGTCATTTAATCGGATATTTTTAGGACGTCTGATTAAATTTCCGTTTATATGGCCAAAGAAATAAATGTCTGAGAAAATGTCGATTTTTTTCGGACTTTGAACAAAATGTTCGATTCAATGTTCGAATCTGAATAACGTCATCCAGTACACTTCTGATGATGATATTCTTAAACCTTTTTTTGTGACGTCATTCATTCGTTTTTTATGATTACGTCATTCATAAAACTTCCGACGATGAAATTAATTAAAATTGGGAGGATGACATCATACATTGCAAATCGGATGATGACGTCATTCGTATTAAAATTATGATAACGTTATTATTCCATCAATTCTGGTGATTGCGTCATCATTTACGATCCAGCCCCAGATGTTCATTTCAGTTGTGAATTTCTTATATAGTCTCAAGTGCAGGTAGTGGTTCGTCCATTCCTCCAATTTGCTTTCTAAATGCTCTTTTGGATTTCCTTCGAGGATATCCCAAATTTTGAATTACCTAACCAAATTGGCGACTTCTAACGCGTATACGTTATTCCATGTCTGCTCGCTTCTGACCGTTTTGAATGCCGCCTTCAGTTTGTTTTTTCTATTATTTTGATGTCGATTGGAAGCCCGCCTTATCACTGTTAGAAACAAGCTGTTTAGTTCCGAAATGCTCATTTCGTTTGCATTATTCATGTTGGGAGCAGGGCGCACGATGGCATATTTGCATGTTATCTATCATATTTTCACATTTGATTTAAATTTATGTGCCGCGCGTTAGGACTGCGCTCTAAACGTTATCAGCGCGCTAGATTTAGGTATTTACTGGATGGGATAATTTACGATCCGAGAGCGAAGGATCCCGCTGAAATCGACGATTATTTTTAACCGAAAGTCTCATTTCATGATTTATTCATTCGGGAAATTCCCGTTGTCCACTCGAACGTTTATCGCCTAATAAACCGCAAATACATCGAGTCAACATCGCTGGTTGAGGCCTCGCCAATGCGTTTATAGAAAAACACCCGATATTTTATGCAGGGTAATTCCCCCAGACTTGGGAAGATTGATTTATTTTGAAAAAAGTCAGGCCGGGAATTTCAACGTGCATGCATTAGTGCTGTCACAACCCTAAGTTAATGCCTCTTATACAGTACGTGGTTAACTTAGGGCCAATTTGCAAAGTTGTCAATAGTTTCCGAGAAACATTTGTTTAGAAGTTTTCAGCAATTTCCGAGGGATACTTGCAAATTTTTGCAAGGCCTTTTCCTAGGGCATATTTTCAAAATTTGTAACTTATTCCGCAGATAATTTGCAACAGTTTTTAAAGACAAACTTAAAAAATTTGCCACGTTTTCCGAGGACAAATTTGAAAAATGTTCAAACTTTTCGTAATGCAAATTTTTCGAGATTTCCAATCACCCCTGTACAATTGCCCAAAATTTTTAACTGTTTTCGTGTACGTATTTAAAATTTTTTCAACAGTTTCCTAGGAGAAATTTGCAAAATTTACAACAGTTTCCGAGGAGAAATTTGCAAAATTTACAACAGTTTCCGAGGAGAAATTTTCAAAATTTACAACAGTTTCCGAGGAGAAATTTTCAAAATTTACAACAGTTTCCGAGTACAAATTTTCAAAATTTACACCTTTTTCGGAGTACAAATTTGAAAAACGTTCAACAATTTCCGAATACAAATTTGTGATATTTTCAACAACAACAAAAAATGTCCAAAATTTCCTATGTTAATTTTGAACATTTTTTAAAAATATTTAAAGTTGTCCATGTAGATTTTGCAAAATCGTGGATTCCATTGGCATGCAGCATGTCAATTTTTATATTCGTCTGGGAAAGATTCTTAAATACCTGGAAAAGTCTGGGAAGTTGAATATGAAATGTCTGGGGAACCCTGACAGCGCCAATGCGTTTATAGAAAAACAACGGAAATTGATGTCCATGCGGGAGAGAAACTTTCACGTATCCATCTTTGGTTGAATCTATTATATTCCGAGCATCTCTGCTAATCAAATTTCTTTTCCATCTTCGTCCGCATTAGAAGGTAAATTGGAGCCAAATGTTGGCGATGTTTGCCGTGTGAGCGTTTTTCTAATTCAATTTTCGTGTCGAGCGTCTTGACTTATCAAAACATTAGGCACGCACGCCTTCATCCTGTCAATATTTGGAGCAATGTTCATGAAGTTTGCTTATGAAACGATTTTGCCCCAAGCCTGCAAAATCATCGTTATTGGTCAGAGATCGTGAGCAGTAGCTCAATTTCACTTTGCACATTGGTTCAGCTGACGCACTGTATACGTTTGAGCATCGCGCCCGTTTACTAGTAGAACCTCATGCTTAAGGCCGAATCACACGACCTATTGGGATTGCCGTTGAGGGATTGACGATTGCCCAATCACACTGTAGGCGATTGCCATTGCAATCGCCAGCAGATCGACCTTGTTGCCTCGTTT